>PVKA01012330.1:0-58023 GCA_004027165.1 Ctenomys sociabilis
GCAATGTATTAATTATTGAAGCTGTCCTACTAATTTGATTTGAAACTGTCTCATTACTATTTGTTTTTCAAGAAAATTATGGAAAACAAATAGTCATAAAAATTTCTCATAAAAAGAGAAATAAAATAGAAATTGATCTAAAAAAAAGTATGTGCAGAGAGTGGACTCAAAAATTTTGCAAGCAATGGAGAATATCATGGTCTGAAATGTGTAACAGAAGGGAGAACTGCATCACAACACTCAGGATCTCATCAACTAGACACAGCGTAGTTTAAGAGATAACTGAATTAAAATCCTTTGTTTGGGTTCTAATCCAGTGATGGGGTCTCCAAGGGAAAGGTAATCGGACACCTTGCCACAGAGATGAATCCATGTGAAAGTCAAGCAAGAAATCACAGTGGGGCATATGCAGGCCTAGATACGTCAACAATGTTTTTTTTATTTTCTATCTATTATGCAATTTTTCATTTCTGTACTTTAGCTTGTGTTGTCCAAATAGGCAGCAGGCTGGATTGGGAGAATTTCCCTCCTTTATGTCTAGCCGATTTTTCTGGATAGTAAATAGCCACTCCAACCTCATAAATTTTCTATAAAAAACAAACAAAGCAGGGTCTGATCTCAATCACACACAAACACACACACACAGTGCTCTAATATTTGCCCTGCACTAAATGCTTCATGCCCAAGTGCAAATGTTAGAGCCATTCCAACAACCAAAGCCCAGTGGAATTAGTGCAACTGGCCATTTTTCCTGCCTACTCTGGTCTGTCTTGCTTTCTCTTCAAAAGCCCATAAAGGCTGATTCAGGCTCTCCACATTCTCATTTGCCCTGTGACTCACACCAAATGCTTCTGCTTGGCACAGGCAACCTCCTGTCTGTGACCTGGTGTTATATAAAATGTTTTCCTCCTATCCTTTCTTGCCTCACCTCTGTAACAAGGACTATTTGTCATTCCATTTTCATGATTACACTCTTAGAAAACTGCAGATTTCATGGTCATAGGCTGTGAGAAAAAGGGCAAAAGCAAAGCTGCTCACTCACTTGAAGGAGTTTTTGAAAAGAATTTACACTTTTTGAGTGTGAATTTCAGAGGCAATGGCTACTGAGGGGCCCTGCCCCACAGGGCCAGAGGACTTCTGATTCTGAAATGTGGATATTGATCAATGGGTGCCTTCAAAAATTCCTATTAGCAAATATGAGGGCTGGTGATTAAGAAAGTATATTGATGCTAGTTAACACTGAAGAGTGGACTACGGCCCAGGCATCTCGCCTCAGTGTTTAGACATGTTGCTTAATATTGTCCACAGGACTATGGAGTGGATATCATTGTTACTTCCATTCTACCAGCTAGAGGTGAAGTACATTGCTCATGATCAAAACATTGCAGAAGAATGAAAGGATTTTCTAGGCACTGACTGTTGGTAAGGGAAAAGGGTACATGCTGTTTTGCATGGCAGGGACTGAGGAGCTGTGGGCAAGACCAGAAGTACATGGGTCCAGATCAACTGAGTTGCTCAGGAATGGAAAGTTGTCAACCTCATACCCTCGTGCCTAGTGCCTTCATGTGAAAAGGATGGTCAGGTTAGTGGAGGACACTCTAATCTGAGAAAAGGCCCAAATCCACGTGTTAGTGACCTATCAATTCTTTCTTTCAACAAACTTTCAATTTTATTCACCTAGCTCATCCCCACTGTCTTGTACTTTCCCCCTTGGTCCTTCTTCCTGTAGGTGACCTGCTCTCTAAGATTAAGAAGGAGATAAAGATCTTACTTCCCCAGGCTCATTCGTGTACACTCTTAGACCTGTAGACTCTTTCTCCTCTATCTCCAATATCTGTATTGGCAGAGTACTGTAGACACCAACGACTGTTGTGGCAAGAAAACAGGAGATATAAGGCCAGGTGTCAAACTCACTTTATAGGATTGATGATAAAAGCTATACACTCAGAAGTACTCCACAAACAGAGAAAATCAAGGGGTGAATGGTATGAGTAGCCCTGTCCAGGACAGTCAATGATACTCTGACATAGAGATGGTGATACTAGCAGGAATCAGGCTCCTAGGATCAGAAATGCCAGCTGGCCATTAGGACAGGCTCCTTATGGCAGCTAACGTGAAAGATTTATCTAATTACCAGGCAGCTCTCCTCAGTGTTTAGACATCCTGCCTACTATTCTCCACAGGACTATGGAGTCGTGCCATTACTATTTCTATGATACAAGCTAGAGGTAAACTGCTATGCTGAAAATCAAATAATTAGTCTTTAAAACCCACATTCTTCATAGGACCAGAAGGATTATCTAGGCAAGTGACTCTGCCCTGACTGACAGCATAGGGGTGAGGGTAGCTTTGTTGGTTAGAGCTCCCATGTGACTGTGGGAAGTCTTGGATAGTGTGTGTTGAGCTCATCAAAGTGGCTCAAAACTGGAAAATCAGTGACTACAGGTTTTTGGGTCTTCTGGCTTCAGGCTAGAAGGTATGCTGGACATATTCCAAAGTTGAAACATGGCCAAGGGTTATCTATATGTCTTTTTGGTTGACAGTCTAATTTTCATTCACCTAAGGACATCTCTACCCATTAGGGTACAGTGAAGGTGTTTGTGCCAAAGATTGTCTACTCTCATGGAGCTTTCAAACTGCTCATGGATACAAGATAAGCATTGTGAGAATACGATAGAAGAGAAGGTGGGGAAACAGTGGAATGGCGCAGCAGTCAAGGATGGGAGAGTGCATATTACTGTCTGTATTTTACATTCTTTGGATGCCCAGAACATTTCCCTAGCTGGGGAAATGCAGTCTGTAAGTACCTGCCAGTTCTTCTAAACCCCTGATCTCCTATCCAAGACATTTGCTTCCTATACAGATAATGCACTCAGATGAGGTAGGGAACAAATATATCTCATGCTCTAAATCATCCTGATCCCAGTATGACCACCTAATGATTTCCCAAGTAAATAAAGCCCAGTGGAATTTTTTCTGTTTACCCCCTTTGATGTGCTGGTTTGGTTTGGCTTGCTGTGACTTCAGGCAATTTAGTATAATCCCTGGCTCATTATGAGAAAGTGAACAAATATGTCTCCTCCTCTAAATCATCCTGGTCCTAGTATGACCACCTAATGACCTCCCAAGTAAATAAAGCTCAATGGACTTTGTTCTGTTTACCCCCTTTTGATGTGCTGATTTGGCTTGGCTTGCTGTGACTTCAGGCAATTTAGTATAATCCCTGGCTCAGCCTCTCTATTCTGTTCTCTGCCATGTGAACTACACTTGCTGTTTTTCCTTCATTTTCCTTGGCATGTACAATCTTCACCCTGAGACTGGGAAGTGGATACACCTCTGCCTTTCAGGACTCTTTCTTCTCCCATCCTAGGCCTGCCAACTTTTCTCATTCTCTCTTCAACATATCCACTTGTAGAACACTGCAAGTTCCAGGGACTGGGCAAGACCAAGTGTCTCACTCTCCTCAAGGGGTTGATGACAAAATCTGTACCCTCAGAAAGACTCCACAAACATGGAGGTTAAGGAGGATAACCTCTCTCTCCCCACCAGGCTCAGAGATCCTCTGACCTAGAGATGGATGTTGGTCAGTGGTACATGCAAGATTCAACCTCCTAGCAGTGAAAACCAGAGATAATCGTTAGGAAAGGCTCATCATAGCAGCTAATGCTAGGGAGATGTGTATGGCCCGAGTACCACTTCTTATCTTTAGACTGCTAGTTATTATTCTCCAAAGGACTATGCAGTATTTCCAAATAGTATATTTTGTTACAGGGAATAAGTGAAATAAATTTCTCATGATGTTAAAATTAGTTGATCTTCACAGTGCTGTGAGTGGGCTGAAGGAATTCCTTCAGGGAGTCATCAATAAGAGACGGTGAGAAGCACATCTTCAGGTGATAAATATGATGTGGTTGATATAGGATGCTCCAATCTGGAGGCAGCAGTGTGGTATAAGATGGTCCAATCTGGAGGCAATAGTGTGTGTGCTGAGCCAAGTCCAGTCTCCCAGGTGCAAAGACAAGAGTCATCTAAGAAGCTCATGACTTTCTGCACCAGTTCTAAAGGGCTTACTTTAAGTATGTCAGTTCCTTCCATGTCATTCCAGTCCTGTTGGGTACCTGATATCAATACCTCCTTTGCAAACTGAGGACTGAGACACAGGTTCAGCAATATCCTTGAAATCTCAGAATGTTAACCTGTGTTCACTGTGAATACAAATTGAGTACTAATGTTAATTGTTGAGTTTTTTACAATATTGAAGAGACCTGATCTCATATGGTGGGCAAGATGCTAAACTGACTGAAATATCATGTTTGGAGAATTATGTTGTGTTAACATAGAATGCTCCGCAAAACATATATTCAAGTGAACAACAAAGTAAAGATACAATAAAAATTTCTGTAGTAATTTTCATACTATAACAAACCCCTCCGAATTATTATTTTATTATGGAATGTGTTTATTTTAATGAATGGAAGAACCCTCAGATGGAAATTAATAGAACAGGTGCTAGACTAATATACATGAAGCTGCCTTTGGTACAGAGGATGAAAAGAGTAATGGAGATTGACAAATGTCACAGAAGGTTTGGAGGGTTCTACTCAGGAAAAAATATGTATGTATGTGTTTTTTCTGTAATACAAATGAATTTTAAGCATTCCATTAACATGCAATCATGTATTATTCAGCCAGTCTTATTTATCATTAGCATGTGAAAATTTCATGATTATGAGATGTGAACAAAAAACATTCTCAGGGAATTCTAGAGAAGAACTTTGAAGGTAATTTTAAACAGGACAGCCTATAATTTCAGCATTTAGGAGGCAGAGGTAGAAAAATCACCACAAGTTCAAGGCCACTTTAGACGACACAGTGAGTCCATGGCCAGCCTGCACTACAAAGTGAGAGACTGTCTCAAAACAAAGCAAAACTAAATTCAACAGGGAAGTGTTCCATAGCATGAGTCCCAGGAACATTACAGAAGAAAACACACAGTCCGCAGCACTGTCTAGGGCTCAGTCACACTGCTCATGCTGACTGGAAACCAAAAGTTGCTGAGTCATAGTCCAGATTTCAAATACAGATGTGGGTGTTTCAGTTGAAGTGCTTTGTAGTGCTGCATGTAAAATGTTGCTTACTAGGTCTAAGGCTTCAATTTCTATTTTATTTTTAAATATGAAATATATTTTAGGGAACAGAGTCTCATTGTGTAGTCCAGGATACTGCTGGACTCAAGGAAGGCCAGGCAGGGCTTGAATTCAGTTTTCATACCCCTGTCTCTTCTCCTTGGAGCTTGTCATCGTCACTAAAACTTGCCAAAGCTTTACCAAAACCCTGAATCTCATAATTTGGTCTTTCTACATGAAAATAGCTGAACCTGGGGCTAGTGTCTGTCACACTTTCTCTGAGCTGCTACTCAGAAAGTCAGCAGCATGACTTGGCAGGTATGGATAACATACAGTGACATCCTGGCTCTCTGTGAAACAGAAGAAAGCCTGGCCAATAGTTCAGTGAAAGAACCTCTCTGGGACTAATGCTCTGTACTCCCCACAATCTTAAATTTTTTTCACAAGGTTTAAAATAGCACAAAAGTCCATATAATATATGTTTCTCAAAAATATATGGATGTTGAGGCTTCAAAACTCAAAGGATGTGTTGGGACATTTAAATAAGAGACACCTATTTTTATTTACAGTAGATACAGGAAAAATCCAATGAAAGTGTGTCAGTTGACTAAGAAATGTCAAGAGCCAGGTTTGGTTTGATTTGTTCACCTCTGTAGATATGAAGGAGAAAGCAGAAAGAGATGTGCTCACCTGAACAGTCCCTTGGCATCTGAGCCTGTCAGTGTTGCCAAGGTTCTAGGAAGTGGGTGACCACATCCTGGTGACATCACAAGTGTTGCTTTCCAGCCATGCAAGTAAACAGATTTCTCACTCCTCATTGGTTAAGCTACCACTGACATGTGTTTTATTGCTGCTCCAATAATGGACATTTTCCTTCTTCCTTTCTGAAAAAAATTTAATTTATTTTAAACCAAAATAATTTTATTTTGTTGTTTCCAGTTCATAGAGTTTACACTCATCTTGATCTGTGTATACCATAGCTTGTTTGACATTTATAGGAAAATGAGTGCAACTTGTGTCCATACTCATGAGTGAAGTGAATCATCCTTTCATATATAAACATGGTATTTTCTCTTAAGTGAAGAAGGTGAATCAGTAAATAAGGTCCACCGTGTACAACAGATATGGTAAAATGGGAAGAAAATGCTTAAAATCAAAGGAAAACTGGGATGGGGAAATAAAAAAGGAAGGAAAAAAAAATATATATTTAAATATTTATACTGATAATTGCTATTAATTTATTGAAAAGAATGCTTTTTACCTAAGCTATTTGATCAAATTTTCATGCCTATATTTTGAAGTAGCAGCAACTAGTTTGAAGATAACTGTATGTGATGTTCTAGCCATTGCTGCTCTTCTACATTCTTGTTTTGAAATTTTACACCATTATTTTTGTCTTTTAAATTTCCTTGAAAAGAAAAAAAGAAAAAACCCACAATTAGCCACAAAACATAAGACATGAGGCAAACACAAGACAATTTACTAGGTCATATTATTTTTCTCAGTGGGAAAAATCACTGAAAGTACTTACATTTAAAGCCCTAAACACCTAAAGTGTAATTCTGATTGGTTAACACTGGCAAAATGTATGTAAACCTTTCTGAAAACATATTTCTCTTTTAAGCATTTGCTTAAGTTATATACATTTTTAAAAAGTATTTGGCTTTATGTTTTTTTTAGTTATTGAGTATTCTTTTATCTTCACATTAATTTTTATTGTGCTAGTCACTTTCCTGTCACTATATGCCTCCAGGGACCAGACTTTTCTGACCTGCACAGTCAGCTATGAAATCATCAATGGAGTAATCCATTAAGAGATTGTAATGGTCCATTTTGTAGGACATTTTGGATCTAAACTGTACTATTCTTCCTCTAGCTCCCCAAAGTCTCATGTCCATCTCATTATGCAAAGTATCTATCTCTAAGACTCATCAAAGTCTTAACATTCCAACATTGGTAAGAAGTCTAAGTTCAAGTCTTCTCGGAGACACAAGGTAAACTCAGCTGTGAGCCCTCTTAAAAACAAAACAAAGTTAAATACCTCCAACATATATCAGCTCAGGATAGTTATACTTCTAATAGCTATTTTGCAAAAATGAGTCAAGGATATAACTCAGTAACACAGTGCCTTGCAGACAAGCACAAGGTCCTGAGTTTGGCCCTGATACAAATAAAAAAAAGATAAATGAATGAGTATAAAGGAGTGTAAACAAACAAAGGCAAACTCCAGAGGGTTAAACTTTAAATTCTGTTAAAGATTTCGTGTAGCACCCAGGGAAATTTTTGGAAAAATATGTTTCAAAGGATTTGGGCAGCCTCTTTCCTATGCCATTATTGTTGCAGCCCATATGACTTCTCATTTAGGTTGACTTTACTCACTGTCTACATCTTTTCTTAATAGACATTCCATGTTTTTGGCATCTTCACTTTCTAGGCTCTGCACTGCAAGTTTGGCTTTACTTTTAGTTTCACATACTGCCTTCATAGGAGCAAACTTTCTAGTCTTCTAGATTTTCTGAAATTTGGGTAGAGATCTCCATGACCTCGATTTCTCTTGGATTACATACATCTGTGAAACGCAGCACGATGGAGGTGAAATCAAGCTCTGCCACAAGCAGAGCAGTAGCTAGGTCAACTTAGATCATAGTTGTAGAGATTTCAGAATTCCAGAGTACCTGACCCCTGTCGAGTAACTTCAACAGTCCAATTACCTAGGTAGCTTCTGAAGAATCCTACAGGCTCAGTTCTCAAATTAAAATTTTAGTTTCGCACCATTGATCCTGCAAACATTATGGTCCTTCTGATTACTGAGAAACTCACCAGGTAGGTATATTATTATCCTTCTGCAAAGTGCTTGCATAAATTTTAATGTTAGCCTTTTCAGCAACCACATTCATCTTTGCCCTTTTCATTTTTCATGAAACCATCAACATTTCATGTGAGCATTTTATTTCTATTTTCACAGTAGAACTGACTAGATAAGGTTGTTAGTTGAATGCAACCACTTAATCTCAGTCTTCTTCAAAATTTCAGGATAAAGAAATACATAGGGCTTGTTATAGTTTGTGTCTAGACGGCCTCCCAAAACATCATGTTGTCATGGTGGGGTAAGATTTTCAGAGGTGACTAATTCTAGAATTTATGATGCGGGATCAAGAGTGTGTGATCTGTTTATACATGCTTGATGAATCTGATTAACTTGGAACACTCTAATTCCATCAGCATAGTATAAAAAGGGCATAAAGTGGGGCCACGGAGATGACTCAGTGGAATAAGTGCTTCCCTGGCAAGCCAAGGACCTGAGTTTAATCCCTGGTTCCACCAATAAATAAATAAATAAATAAATAAATAAATAAATAAATAAATAAATAAAAAAAAATGAAAAGTGCGGTAGGATGTTGTTCCTGTTTGATGATTTTGCTGTTTTCTGTTCACCATAAGTTTTCTCTGCAAAGCCAACCTTCCCTATAGCCAAGAAATTATGGACTGAAAATGTTGCTGGAAAAATTCAGGAACAGGGCCTGGGAGATATCTCAATAGAATAAGTACCTGCCTGACAAGCATAAAGTCCTGGGTTCAATCCCCGATACCACAAAAAAAATAAAATAAAGATGACCACACAACCATGTTTGGGCCAGCCAAATAACTCAGCAGATTAAAGATCCTACAAACAGGTACAGGGCCTGGGGTTTGATCCCTGGACCTGTTGAGCTGGCCCCACACCCAGGGGTGCACTGAGATGGCAATTGAGACTGTGTGTGGTGGCACGTGCCTGTAATCGCAGTTCTTGGGAGGCCGTAAACAGGTGGATCACTATGAGTCTGATCTAGCAATGAGACCCTGTACGCCCTGCAGATTCTTCCCTAAAATAACAAAAAAGAAGGAAGGAAGAAAGAAAGAAAGAGAGAAAGAAAGAAAGAAAGAAAGAAAGAAAGAAAGAAAGAAAGAAAGAAAGAAAGAAAGAAAGAAAGGCAAATTTAAAGCAATACTAGCAGGCTTAGAACTGGTTCTAAATCATCAACCTACAGCCAGTTTTAATATTAGTTTAAATAGAGTTTCCAAGACGGATGCAAAAAACTTATAGGTGGTTATTCCATGATTGTTTATATGGATTACAAGAGTCAAGTCACATGCTGTTAAGAACATTTGTACTAAGCAAGTTTACTTAAAAGAAACTATCAATAGACAGGCATACCCTAGCATTGAGGGGGTTTGAGCAGAGTTGAGAGAGTTGAGTGTATCTTTGACTGGACAAGTTATTTCTGGGCAAAAATTATAAAGTCCTTGAAGTAGGACACAATAAACCTAGATATGTACAGATTTTCGGTTGAAAGTCACAGATATTGCTCAATGTGGTCAGGAAGAAGCAGGTGGAAGAAGACTGTCACAGCTAATTGAAATTGGCAGCCTACATATGTCAAATAGCAGAAGAACATCTTGTCTCGACATAATTACAGGCTACTGATACTTCTTTAATTTATAGTACAATACTTTTATGTTTGCCTTTACAAACCTACAAACTGTGAGCTCATAAACCTTTCCTCCTTTAACTTTGGGCATTAGGTATTTTGCCTCAGCAACAAGAGAGAAACATACCTAAGAAAGGGCTCATGTCTCAGGATATAAGCAAAGTATTTTCTCCCAGGGTGCAATCTATCTGGCTTCTACTTTTTTTACTTTGCCTGAACAAGGGATTGAGCACAGGCCCTTGCCCTTGCAAAGGAAAGGCTTATTCCATTGAGTCACCTCCCCAGCCCAATACTTCAACTGAGAATAGAGTGCTTGATCCCAACTGACACCTCCCAAGCACATTTGGATATAGTCCAGTAACAGCCCCTCTCTTGGTACTAAAATCTCTTCTAGTTACTTTGCTATCACTGGGAAAATATCATCTAACATCCCCAACTTAGAAAAAAGGTTTATTTTGGTGCATGATTACATTCCATGGTAGGCTCACTTCAAATTAGAAACAGAGGCAGAAATGTCCTGAAAGGAGGAAAGTTGCTCCTTTTATGACAGCGAAGAGGCAGAGAGTGAAGGGAGGAGACAGAGAAAGAAATACATTCTTCTAAGTCACACCCCCAATGACGTGCCTCTTCCCACCAGGCCTCACCTTTAACAGGGCATTTAGGTCTTCATCAGTGGATGAACAGAGTACCACCATAATCAAGTCAACTTCCATGCATAAGGCTTTGGTGGACATTTTATATCCAAATTGTAATAGGTGTTGGGTAAAATTTTACCCATGCATACTTGTAAACACAGCATGTGATGCAACTCACACATATGTATAAAACTACCTAAAAAGCTGGTAAACTAACTTTTACCAGCTTTCTAAAACTATATTGCTTACCTAAAATATCTTTTTTGGTAACTGTAATAAACTCTCAATTATATTTTTCTTTTCTTTTTTTGAGGAACCAGGGATTGAATTTAAGACCTGGTGCTTGCTAGGCAAGCACTTATTCTACTGAGCTATCTCCCTGGCCCCTAAACTCTTAATTCTAAGTTTTCATGTTTGAATGTATAATTTCTAGTTTAAGCAAGTTGAGAAATTTCAAAGCTCAAGAGTAGTCATCTATCTAGTCAATCTTTCTGGAGCTTTTTTTTTTTTTTTTTCTTTTTGGTGGGTTAAATTAAAGTTTTAATCTGTTTCATAAAGCTCATGGCTCACTTTTAAAGACATCTGTAATGGTATTACAATTTAGGGGGTGGGGAGATAGTTCACCAGGCGAAATGCCTGCCTATCAAGCACAAGGATTTGACCCTTGGTACCACAAGCTGTGCTGGCCCCATACCATTCCAGCCACTCAAACCAGGTGTGGCAGTGCACACCTGCAATCCCTCGACTGAGTGGCTGAGACAGGAGGATTGCTATGAGTCCAAGCTGCGCAGTGAGACCCTGTACCAAGTAAATAAATAAATAAGTATATCTTAAAAAAATAAAATTTACGTGTAGCCAAGAATGGTGTCACGTGACTGTACTCCCCAAACTTGAAAGACTGAGGCAGGAGGTGTACGGTTAGAAGGCAGTCTGTGCTATATAGAAAGAGCCTTTATCCAAAAAACTTTGTCAAGAATTTTCATAATTTATCCTGTTTACTGCCCATGATTTCTATTGTGTGTAAATGTTTATTCAGCTTAGGGAGATCAAATTCCCCTCATTGAGGGAGACAGAAGGGAAAGCCATTGGTAGCATGTCATTGTCATCTTTCATTCAGATAATATAGTTAGAAAATGAAAAAAAGTACTTGTTACCAAACAGAATTTTAACAAGTACTTTGAAGCAAATTAGAACGTTCTGAATATTAAAACCTGTTTAGAATGAACTAAGGACTGTCAGAAAATTTTAAAGGAGATATAAGCCTCAATAAGAAATTGCCATCTATCTGAGCAGCTATACAGTCAGTCAGTGGGCAAAGAATACTTTGCTGGTGTTTAGCCCAACCCAGAAAGGGGTAAACGTTGAAGAAGCAGAGAATCTTAATTTAGTCAATTTTACTTTAAAACTTTTGAGGATGGTTGCATTAAATTAAAGTGTACTTTTGTTATGCAAGCATGTTGAATGAAAAAAATCACTTTTTAAAATAAGCACCAATGTAGAAGTCCTTTAGTTCCTGAGGAAGTAAAAATCTCCAGATGTATGCCAATGTCTCTGATCATTTCTTGTCTATTAATTTAAAATTCAGGTTCATGCAGGGATACAGCTCAGTAGAATAAGCACTTGCTTGTCAAGCACAGAGTCCTGAGTTCAGTTCCCAGTGGAAAGAAAGAAAGAAAGAAAGAAAGAAAGAAAGAAAGAAAGAAAGAAAGAAAGAAAGAAAGAAAGAAAGAAAGAAAGAAAGAAAGAAAGAGAGAAAGAAGGAAGGAAGGAAGGAAGGAAGGAAGGAAGGAAGGAAGGAAGGAAGGAAGGAAGGAAGGAAGGAAGACTAAATAAATAAACTTCATGGTAAGATAAACAGTTCGGGTAACCTGCACTCCAAATTACCTCTCAAAAGAAGTCTCAGAAAAGTTCAAAATTCCCCAAATAGCTGACAAAAGCCAAAAATGGATTCACAAGAACCCAAACAAAAGAAAAAGCAAAAAAGCCCTAATGGCTAAATATGATGGATTGAAATTCATAACTTGATAATGGCTCACAGGTTTTTTTATATTTTAGGGAAGGGTCTACAGGGTGTTCAGGATCTCACTACTAGATCAGAGTCCAACTGGTCTACCTGTTCACTCCCTCACAAGACCTGGGATTACAGGTGCACACCACCATGGCAATGCTCTCTTTTTTAATGATTTTACTGAGAAATAAATAATAATGAGACAGTTTCAAAACCAATTAGTGGGACAGTTTAAATAATAAATATATTGCATATTGTTATTTTACTCGTTATTCATTGTACAAGATGAACACATGATATCCTGTCCAAATACACTATTAAAAAAGTCCTTTTATTTATTGAATTAGGAGAATGTAGCTGTATATCTATCCTAACAATTTTTCATATACAAATACAAAATGGTCATTTATTTGTATCACCGATATTGTTTTGTTTTGTCAGAGAAGGATATTCAATTGTCATTTAAATATTGTAGGTGCATGAATTCAGCAAAATATTCCAAAACAGTCCGGTAGTCCACAATGGTAGTGGGTTGTCTCTAGGACTTGCAGTGATTGCTGAGTTGAGCCTTTTACAACTCAGCCTATTAAAATGGCTTTACTTTTTATACTTTGTTATACTTTTCTGCTGGATGGTTAAGACCCAGATAAACATGACCTATATAACAATAAATGTAACTTTTGTGTCCTATAAGTCATCAAGTACCCTCAGGATTTATCCCGAAACTCAGAACTGCACTTTGTAGCTCCTTTGTCAGCATCAGCCATGTGGATGAGTCACGGCCATTCCTTGACCAATTTGCTTTCTGTGAAAACCAGAAAGAATGTTTTCTATTCATTAATTTCCTTAGGAACACTCTACATCATCGATCACACTCTTCTGCATCCCCATAATCTCCTTCATCAGAAAATTTGGGACACAACTGAGTTATGTGATGCTATAGTACAGGTTCTCCTACATCCTGAGTCTTCACTGACATTGAAAAGCTAGGTCAAAGATGTTGGCTGGCCTTGCAGCCCTTCTTTTTTTTTCTAATTTTTGGTCTGCAAATGTAGGTTGTTAACCCTCCAGAAGAGAAGCTCATTATTATCCTACAACATATACAGTTGGGTTTATCCTATCTGTCTGCATATCGAACATGTTAGGCATAGCGTGGAAACTTTGTTTTCCATCAAGTATTGATATGTCAAAATTTAAATACCCACAGAATATGAAGAAAAATACATATTTTTACACAGACATTTAAAAATATGATCATATAAAGCATTGTAACAAGGCAGTGATGTGACTTTTTTTCTTATATCTTGTTTTCATTTATTATCATATCTTTTAAACAAACTTAACTTGAGAGACATTTTGGCAATAATTGGTATGTCATGACAAGCAGTACATGTTTAGAAGACCAGAATGACAGGCATTACAAGCATGCTATCTTCAGTGCAGTTTTTTAGGTCACATGTATCAGCATATATACTTCATCAGGGTGAGAATCCTGCCAATTAACCGCTAGTTTCAAAAATCTGCTGAAGATTCTCAGGATCATTGCATAGAAATGTATGGCTTTGCCACTCTCATGTTTCCTAGCTTTTCTCCTTGCCCACTTTGCATTGTCTAATTCTCAAGTTTTCACTTTCCTTTTAATTGTGTTATACCTTTCTATTTGTCTTTATTCTTTTGAGTACTTATACTAGGAAGACTGTACTATATTTACATATGTCTGATTAATTTCATTGATGATTATATCTTCAAGTGGCCTCCACTTAAATATAAATACTTCAAACTTATTATTTTTTATAGCTGGGTAATACTCCATTTTATAAAAATACCACATCCTTTTCATACATTCCTCAGGTCACGGGTATCATTGTTGTTTTCAGGATGTAGCTATTAGAAATTGTGCTGCTATGATTATAGGTATACATATATCACTATGATATGACATTTTCAGTTCCTCTGGGAAAATTCCCAGTAGGGGGATAGCTAGCTTGAATGCGATTTCCAAACCTAGTTTTTTAAGGAGTTTTTACACTGATTTCCACAATGATGGCACCAGTCTACATTTCCATCAACAGTCAAAAAGGGTTCGCTTTCCCCCAGAGCCTCTCCAACACTGTTTGTTAGTTGACTTGTCTGTGATATCCATTCTTTATGGGGTGAAATGGTATCTCAATCTTGTGTTAATTTGCATTTCATGGATGGCTAGTGAGATGGAGCACTTTTTTCATATAATTATTCACTTCTGTAATTTCATCCTCTGAGAAGTGTGTGTTCATCTCAGATGCCCATTTGTGGATTGGGTCTTTAATTTTGGGGGCCCTAATGTTTTTTAATTTGTGCTTATTTGTCAAGATTTTTTTTACAAATTTGAGGACTCTTTTCATTTTGTTCTAGTTTTCTTTTGACATGCAAAAACTCCTCAGTAAGAAGAGGTCCCAGATGTTAACTCTTTCAACTGTTACCTGTATGATTTGATTTTTGTTTATGAACTCTTTGCCTACCCTTATGTCTTCAAGAGTTCCTCCTACTTTCTCTTCCAGGAGATTGAGTCTTTGTGTTTTAATGTTTATATCTTTAATCTATTTTGACTTGAGCTTAGTGCATAATGACAGACCTGGGTCAAATTTTAGTTTTAGACATATAGAGAGCCGGTTTTTCCAGCACATTTATTAAAGAGGTTGTCATTATTCCAGTGAACATGTTTGGCCCTTTTGTCAAAGATAAGGTGGCTGAGTGTGTTCATAGAGGCTTCTAAACCTTCTAATCTATTCCATTGATCCTCCTGTCTTTTTGTTGCAATTACTATGCTGATTTCATCACAGTGGCTTTGTAGTAAAATTTCAAGTCAGGAATTGTATTGTCTCCTTTCTTCTCTTGTTGTCCAGGATTGCATTTCTGATTCTAGGGCATTTCTGCTAATAAATAAATTTTAGAAACAATTTCTCTAGGTCTGGGTGGCATGCTATGGGTTGTTTGATAGGGACTGCATTAAATCTGTACAGCAATTTTGGGAGTATGGCCATATTCACAATGCTGGTTATTCCAATCCAGGAGCAAAGAGTATCTTTCCACTTTCTGAAATCCTCCACAATCCTTTTTTTCAGAGTATTTTTATTTTCTTTGAAAAGGTATTTGACTTCTTTAGTTAGATTAATTCCAAGGTATTTCATTTTCCAGTATGTTATTGTAAGAGGTATAGTTTCTCTAATTTTCCTCTGTGTGTTTGTTAATCTGTGTAGAGGAATGCTGTCAGCTTTTGGGTTTTGACTTTGTATCTTGGTATGCTACTGAATTTCTAAATCAATTCTAGCAGCTTATTGATGGAGTTTTTTGGTCTTCCAAGGAAACTATCATATCATCTGCAAGTAATAATGAATTACCTTATTCCTTTTATTTCTCTCTCTTGTCTAATGGCTCTCGCTAATGATTTGAGCACTATAATGACAGGAGTGGTAGAGGACATACTTCTCTTGTACCAGATCTGAGAGTAAATGATTTCAGTTTTTCCCCATTTAGTGTTGCATTAGCTGTTGGGTTGTCACAGATGGCTTTTATCAAATGGAAATAGAGGTCTTCTGTTCCAATTTTCTGTAGGACTTTGAACATGGGTGACTGTTGGACTTTGTCAAAAGCCTTTTCTGCATCAATAGAGAAGATCATGTGGTTTTTAGATATCACTCTATTGATATTGTGTGTTACATTAATAGATTTTTGAATATTTCACCATCCCTGGGATGAATCCCATCTGGTCATGGTGTATGATCTTCTTGATGATTTGCTGTATTCTATTTGCTAGGATTTTACTGAGGATTTTTGCATCTATGTTCATGAGGGAGACTGGCCTGTAGTTCTCTTTTTGATTTGCATCTTTCCCTGGTTTTGGTATCAGAATAATATTTCTTTGAGGAATGATTTTGGGAGAAATGTTTTCTTTTCAATGACATTGAAGATTTTGAAGAGTATAGGGATTATATTTTCATTAAATTTCTTGTAGAATTCAAGCATAAATCCATAAGGACATGGACTTTACTTCATGGGCAGGCCTTTTATTACATTTTGCATTGCATTGGCTGTTATTTGATTTTTAAGAGTCATTATATCTTCTTGATTCAGTTTTGGTAATTTGTACCGTCCTAGGAATCTGATCATTTCATCTTTGTCTTCTGTTGTGTGAAAGAAATGATTCTCAAAGTAGCTATTGATAATCTTCTGAATTTCCACTGGGTCTGTGGTGCTTACAACCTTATTAAGCGTTACTGCTTGTGTTTGAATTTTTCTTTCCTCCTTTCAGTGTGGTTGGCTAGGGGCTTATCAAATTTATTTATTTATTTATTTATTTATTTATGGCAGAACCAGGGATTGAACTCACATCCTTGCACTTGCCAGGGAAGTGCTTATTCCACTGATCCATCTCCCTGGCCCCTTCAATTTTATTTAATCTTTCTTAGAACCATCTTTTTTGATTCATGCATTCTTTGAACTGTTTTTTGTCTCAATTGAATTAATTTCTGCTATGATGTTTATGATTTCTTTCTATCTTTGGGCTCTGGGTTTGCATTTCATTTTCTAAATTTTGGAGGTGCAGCATTAGGGTGTTTATTTGCTCCCATTCTGTTTTCCTCAAATGTAAGTTCACAACTATAAATTTCCCTGTGAGAACTGCTTTCATTTGATCCCATGAATTCTGATAATTTGTCATTGAATTTTCACTGAATTGTAGATATTGTTGAATTTCTTGTTTAATTTCATCTGTGACCCATTGATTGATGAGTAGGGTGTTGTTTAATTTCCATATATTTAGGGGGGTTTTCTGGTTTCTTTTGTGATTTATTTCCAGTTTCAGTGTACTTTGATCATATAATGTGCATGGGATAATTTTTTTTCTTACGTATACTTAAGCATGACCTATGGACAAATATATGGTCTATTTTAGAAAATGAACCATGTGCAGCTGAAAAAAATGTGTATTCATCTGTGTTTGGGTGGAATACTCCATATATGTCCACTAAGTCTATTTGTTACAAGCTCTGCTTCAATTCTGCTACTTTGCTAATTTTTTGTCTCCTTGACATATCTTTTTGGGATAAGGAGGTTTTAAGTTCTCTTGTTAAGATTGTGGTCTTGGATATTAGATATTTCATGTCCATTAAGATTTGTCTTATATAGCTGGATACTCCTGTGTATGGTGGCATACATTTATTAGTATTAGCTCTTCCTCTTGAATTTTTCACATAACCGGTATATAGTGGTCTTTTTATTTTGTTTGATCATTCTTGGTCTGAAGTTGAGACTACCTAAGAACAGGATTGCTACCCCTGCTTTTTTCTGGGCTACTGTCATGTGGAGTATTGTTTTCCATCCTTTTACTTTCAGCCTGTGAATTTCTTCATGAGTTAAGTGTGTTTTTTGTATGGAGAATTTTGTTTCCTAATCCACTGCCAGTCTATTTCTCTTAATTGGTGAACTGAGTCCATTTAAACTGATGGTTATAATTGAGAAGTGTTGAATTATGATTGACATGTTATTTACCTACTGTTGTTTACACCTTTTTGTCCTGTGTTTATTGTTTGCCCCATTTAGTGGGTTACTTTTGTTCTTGTTTGTGGAGTTCTATTTTGATCTCTCTCTAGAATATCTTTTATTAGTCTGTGTAGGTTTTGCTTTGTCATCATGAAGTTCTTTAGTTGTTTTTGTCATGGAAATATTTCACTTGTTCATTAAACTTGAAAGAGAATTTTTCAGGATATAGAAGTCTGGGTTGGAATTTATTTTCATAGAGGACTTGAAGTACCCTGCTCCACATTCTTCTTGCCTTTATGGTTTTTGAAGAGAAATCGTCCATAATTCTTATGAGTTTTCCTTTGAATGTGATCTGTTTCTTTTCTCTAGCGGCTTTTAGTATATTATTTTTGTGCTGGATTTTTGGCATGTTGACTATTATATATCTTGGTGTGTTTGTAATTGGGTTGAAGTTATTTGGTGTTTTGTATGCTCTTCTCACTTGAACATCAGATTGCTTCCTCATATTTGGTAAGTTTTCTGTTATTACTTCTACCCATATTCTTTTTATATCATTTGTATTGACACCTTCTTTCTCATTGATGCCTATTAGTCTCACGTTGTTCATCTTTGCACCATCTTGCAGGTGATGAATTATTGTTTCCTTCATCCTCGTTGTTTTTAAGAGATATTCTCTACCTTTTCACTAGCTGAGCCAGTGTCTTCAAGATTTCAAACTCTGTCTTCACTTTTACTCAGATTGTTTTGCAGTCTTGTGATTGAAACTTTAAGTTTCTCTATATTTCTTTGAGTCTGTTTCATGCGATCTTTTTCTTTCTTGTATTGCTCACTCAAGGAATCCATCTGTTTTCCAATCTCCTCTATTTTTTATCAATTACTTCTTTAGAAGCAGTTATTAATTCTTTTCCCGCAGAGATGACCTTAGCACGTACTGAAATTTGAATGCAGTTCTACTAAGTTTGCGTTCATCCAGTTATTCCTGGCTTTTTTTTTTAAAGGATTTATTTATTTATTTATTTATTTATTTATTTATTTATTTATTTATTTATTTATGCAGAACCAGGGATTGAACTCAGGCCCTTGCACTTGCCAGGGAAACGCTTATTTCACTGAGCCTGGCCCTTCAGTTATTCCTGGCTTTGGTCTAGCTGTTGTGTTCAGCTCCTTCTTCGTGCAGCCCTTTGAGGTGAACCTGTTGTGCCCCTCTGGTAAACTCTTCTGCTCCTGGATTAGCTGGGTGGTTTTAGCCCCTCATCTCTCTGCAGGGAGTTTTGCTGTAAAGTTTCAGCACAGGCCTGCATTCCCGGCTTGGGCTGGGTCCGGAGAGTGTGGTGGAAATTGTCACTCTCAAGGAGGGATTGGGCCAGTCTGGCAGGGTGGAGGGGCTCCATTAGTGTGGCAGAAGGTCTCACTCATCAGGAGGGCCTCTGCTTGGTTCGAAGAGGACCAGAGGGGGCAGGGGATGGCAGAAGCTCTCCCACTCAGTTGCAGGACCTGGGCTTGGGTGGGTCTGGAGGTGTGGAGAAGTCCTAAATGACAATTATATTGTTAACAAGGTCACACAGTATGAAAAAAATTAAGTCTCAATAATTTTTGAAAGCAATGTTAGAAAAATTACTTTGCTTTTAAAACTTCTTAACTTTTAACCCTAGTTTTTTAAAAAAACATACATTTATTTTAGTTCTTGTTAAGTGTATAAGGATAAGAAGAAGTTTAAAAACTAATTTAATTTCAGACTATTTTCCTTAATACTTGCAAAACTGTCATTTGTATCAATTGAATAATCTTTTATTTCACAAGTTATCAGCCCTGAAAGTGAGGTATTTGTCAACTCTTCCTATGTAGCACAGTTTTCAGTCCTTGATCATTTTTTTTTTATTTAAAGGAGATGTAATTGTGGAATTATTATCTTGTGCATCACTTGAATGTGTCTCTCAAAAGCATATTTTGAAAAGTTTACTCCAAATGCATATGTTATGGAATTGTGAGCTACATCTGCGCAGTGGAGGATAGGAGAATACCACCCTCAAGGATGGCTTAATGCTGTTACTGAAAAAGCCACTGAGCTTGGTAGTTGGCATCTTGTCCTCTCCTTTGCATATGTCTCTGTTCACTCCATGATCCTTGGAATTGCAAATACCTTTACTAGCAGAGACATTTGCACAATATCCCAAATTTCACTCAGCATCACTACAGTCAGTGATTTGTCCTTATCATAACTGAAAACATGATCAACTGCTATATTCATTAATAAAACAGGAAAACTTGAGTGGGTAAGAAGCCATCACCTTGGTAGCTTACTAAGAGCTACATTTATAATGTAGAGAAATGCCTGGACTCTATTTATGGTTTGATACTGCATTGGTTCATTTTCCTATTGCTGTGATAAACTATCTATCGTAAAACTTTAAGGAGAGGAGGTATATATTGGCTTCATAGCTTCAGAGGTTTTACTCCAAGGGTATCTGGCCATCAATCAGAAGTATGGAAATAGGGTATGAAAAAGGAAATTTGCCCAATTCAAGTCAGTAGGAAAGCACAAAGCAGGAAAAGAGTGTGTTAAGGAATATACCCTTCAAAAGCATGTTCCAGGTGGCCTCCTTCCTCCAACACAACCTTGGTTCACTAGCAGTCCATTCAGCTCATTAAATCCTCAGTTGCTTAATCCAGAGATTGCCAATTCCTAGGCTTTGTTGGAATTTGTGTTACACAGCAGGAGATGAATTTCAACTGTATTACACCTATTCCACTTGGCTTGCATTACCCTCTGAGTCTTGTTACTACTCGTGAGTGTGAATCTATGCACTCTGTCATCTATAGAGAAGTGTTGGTTAAATGAAAAATGTTACTTGAACTTTAAAACTTAGTGCAGGAGACATTAAATTTATGAAGCATATTAAAGCCAACATCCCTTCACAACTTGGTAAGGGGATAGACACATAGTACACATCTTGTCATATGTATGGAAATGAGATGGCTTTGTAATGGTACGCCACTGGCCAGACTTTTTATGTTCTCAGAGGTACCCTTAAGATTTCACTTGAGATGTCTTTGGCAGTGACACAGAATTAATCACAAAAAAATCTGTTTCCTTGCATGATAATTCAACATGATGAATGACAACAGTATATCATAAATAAGGTGGCTACATTCAAAGTGAAACTGGAATTTTTGGAGTTCTGAGTTAATACTGGGATTTAAGATATATATATATATATATATATATATATATATATATATATATATATATATATATATAATATTATCATCCAGGGGCTACAGAAATGAAGCCTGTAGACCTCTTCCCAAGGAATAGGCCATGCATCTCAAAGACCAAGCACATGCATTCACTGGTCTAAAACCCAGTCCTGAGGAGCCGTGACCTTTCACCTCTTCTGCTGTCCCCTCAAAGTGCCCTTGTAACAGATCAAAACCTGCCTGCAATTGGTCCAGGGAACCCTCAGGAAAGCAAGGTTGTTGTAGTCCAGTGGCATGCAGTTCTCTTTGAGAACTAGAGTTTCTATCTGGGCAGATGCTGTGGTCCAAAACTAGGCATGCTTCTGGCAATACAGCTACAAGACAAAAACTCCTACATGTACGCCCCATATTTGTTTATTAAATTGCAATCAAAGGAAGGCATTTTATATGACAATATATAAAATTCAGGCAGTCCGGTATGCAAACTGCAAATTAGTTGAGATAGTTGGATTAAGAGGCTGGATGGGACATTGAATATTATTTGTATGTGTGTGCAATTTCATAAATATTAAATTATGTTTTTGAAGTCCAGTTGTCATTCCTATAGATTTCATTTGCTATTGCTTTATGTTATATACCCAAGGACATTGCTTTAGTGTTGTAAGCTCTTTTAAAGAAAATTTATCCATATGTCAATGTATTACATAGAAGAATAAAAACTGAACTTACCTCTAACAAAAAAGAAATCATTACCTGATATCTTTAAGGCACAAGGACTAGAGCCTTTCATCTCCTACCTGGTATATAAATGCCTAAGGTTTCCAATGACTTTTAGCATTATTTCTCAGTCACAAATGGTCCCCAAACTAGAAAAATTAGAGCTGTAATCTGTTTGTGAATAATCAAAGTGAATCAAACTTTTCTTTGTTAAAAGAAGATCAAGTGCTTTAGTTTGTAAATGATGGAGCTCAAAAATATGTTTCAGGCAACTTCAAATCCCATGCAATTTGGATTAAAATCAAGGTAGACTACCCTAATATTACTATAAAAATACTGAAAAGTATTTTTTTTTTTTTGTTTACAAAATACTGTCTTTGTGAAGGACTGGATTTTATACAGGAGCAGCAACCAAAATGATATTATAGTGTTGACTGGACATAGGTCAGATGTCACTGTGTGCTGTTACACCCATGTGGGTGTTTCTAGTAGCCTGAAAGCAATCTCTTGTTGTCCACTCATTGTGATTATAGTGAATTGCTCTGCTTTAGGCAATAGACAATGTGGGAGGGTCAGAAACCCTACAGTGTTAGCTACTATTTTACTGGGTGTCATACCTCCTAGGTGTGTGGTCCTGCATGACCTAACTTCCAATATTTATTAGACTTGTTCAAATTATAAATTCTTCAGTACAGGAATTAGATTAATTAAATCACCTCATGGCACATGTTTTCTCAGGTGAACATATAGAGGCACTTGTAGCACCCTCTAGGAGGATCCACAAAGTGCTGTGTTCTTGGTTTACAGGACTTGAGGTGAGCAATAACAGGTCTGGGTATAGAGAGCATCAAAACTGCTATGATCACAATAACAAGCTTACAGCACTAGCTGGCCTCAGCACAATGAAGTCGCCATCACACTTCCCTAGAATTTTGTATTTATATATGATGTTGGAGACCTCTGAGCAATTTTAAATAAAAGTACATTTTGATTTTCCTTTAGGTCATGTTTATTAAGATTTGGACCCCTGATCTCTGTGGATTTGTACCATGATCACCTCCTAGCACTAACAATAGTAATCAACTAGGACAAGCTAAGCAACAACACAGGAATAGGGCCTGAAATATCAAAGATGTCATGTCACATAGCAGTAAAGCATTTGCAACAAGAAATTGAATTTGACTGAGATATAATGAGAATTGACTGCTCAGCTGCATAGTCTTATCCCGTGGAGGAAGGGAAGTAACTCCACCATTTGTACTTAAGAAAGCTGTCCGGAAACCAGGCAGCCATTATGAGTTCCTCATCCATAGGTGCTGCAGTACTGGTGACTTTTTGAGGTTACTGGTGTACATTCAGCAGCTGGAAACTCAAGGGGGGTTCTGATTATGAATTGTATACTTTAGGATGGGAAGTGGTGGCAAATTAATAATAAGTAGCATTGGGCCGTGGATATAGGTCAGTGACTTCAGCACCTGCCTGGCGAACACGAAGTTCTGAGTTCAATCCCCAGTACAGCAAAATAATGATGATAATAATAATAATAATAATAATAATAATAATAATAATAATACGTTGCACAATTCACAGCAAATTACTAGCATTGCAGCAAGCAGCATTGCCATTCAGACTATCTCCACTGGTGGAAAAACCAAGTTATGAAAGTTAGAAATCCAAGAGCAGACTACCAACAACTTTATTTTGTCTGACGCTCAACCACACTGCTGGATATTGGTTTCTGCAAATGATTCATCTAGAGCAATTGATCCAATTATGTATTCTCTCGATTATTGATTGGATGGCTTGTGGTAACTGATTTTCAAACATTAAGCCAATTGTATATATTCAATAAATCACACTTATTCGTGATCATTAGTCTTGTATACATTATGGATCTGATATCGTAATGCTTTGAAAATTTTACATTTCTATTCATGATAAAAGTTAGCATCCTTATTTTGGTTCCTTAAGATTTAAGCTTTAATATTAAGGAAATGTAGACCTAAAGTAAGTTATACTGATGATTTCAACTGGTCTTTTGAAAGGAGTGGTTAATGCTTAAATTTTTGTCTCTCTCCTTTTAAATTTTTTATGACTTTTTTTGACTACTTTTGCATGCTTATATGTGCTATTATAAACACCTAGTTTATGCAATATAACAGCCATTGTTGAATTCCTATTATTTTGTTTAGTAAACTTCTGTATCATTTCTATTTTTTTTTACTTTTTTATAAAATATTAAAGACCTCTCCCTCTCTCCCTCCCTCCCTCTTTCCTGTTTCTTTCCTATCATTTATCATTTCACCCTGAATTGCTTTAGAAAGTAATTGTTTTAGAAAAATGAAAGCTAATTTTTATTTCATCATCAATAGCCATTCTTTAAACATGCACATGCGTACATAATATTCTATGCCCACATTACAGTTTTTAACTTTTGTTAATAAAGGTGGAACACACAACATACATCCTTACAGAAAAGGTCGAAGTGTAAATTTAAAGTTTAAATGAAAGTCTTACTAATTAAAAAATTTGTGTTGGGTACCATTTGTACAACACATTTAATCTAAACATTTTCATTTTGATTAAAAAAAAAGTGGCAGTGGAAAATAAAGTCATTGAAGGTTTTTAAATAGAAGAATAGGCAGTTTTACCATGCAGGAGAAGCAATATTAAATATTAGTTTTCAAAAAAATGCGCATTTAGAAATATTTAGCTCAAGTCACTTGATTTTTTTCCAGTAGAGACCCTAATGCAATGCATAATTAGCTGCCTTAGATGACCTGCTTGAAAGGACGTTCTCCTCTCAGTGTGCAACTGTACTGATTTTGGCACAGAAAAAAGTCAAGAACATAATGAAAAAAGAGGGAAGAGGAACAGAGGAAAGGAATAAAAGCAAAATCAAATGAGATAGTAACTGCAATCACTAAAGAACTGTGCACTCTCAGTCACTGCAGGATACCGTCTCCTGTCTGCAGCAGATGCTTACTCCAGAACTGTTGCTGCAGCATGGATTTTATTTGTTTGGAGGTAGCCTCATCATTCCAATGTTTTATTGTGTACTTGAGAGCACTTAGAAGACTTTCTACACTATTAGCAAGTTGGTCCTTAAGAACTCTGATACAACCTTTCATATCAATTTTGGGTGTTTTGGCAAATGCTCCCCCTGGATGTACATGGCCATACAAAATTAAGACACCCACCATTGCCCTCAAGCAGAATGGTACTGTCTCTTCATTTGTAAGTCTGCTTCTGTATTCTGTTGTTTTCAGCATGACTCTGCATGCACTAGCCATGGTGCTTAAATAGTCAGTGGTATTTTCGATTGGTAAGTTTTCATTCTCTGATACAAACTTTGTCGTAGCATCACTTAAGGTTTTCAACACTGGTGCTGCTTCAGAGTAAAACAAAGACGTTCGATTTACTAATTCATTATTCATTTCATTTTCCCCTTCTGCTGGCACGTTATTAATCCTCATATGGCTCAACGTTCTTCTGTAGTAGCTGAAATCATTGTGTATGGCAGGATTTGTCATCCTGAGTTCATCAAAACAGAGGGTGAAGGGAAGAATTTCTGCAAACTGTTTAGCAAGAGCCGGCTCTCTCTCTAGATGCTGGATGGATGGGTGAATATGGGTACCAGTCAAGGCTCCCGGAAGACCTCTTAATGCAGCTTCTAACCTTTGAGAAAATTCATAACATTCCTTTAGCTTGCCTACTGATGGAACCACTGCACCCCATGCCTTCTCTTGCAACTCTTCATCTGCTGGATGTTGGATTGCCTCTTGTACTTCATGGCCTGCTCTTGTGTATTACTGCAAGTCCTCCACGATGCCTTCAGCATCTTTCAGTACGGTATTAACCTGGTTGTAATTTCCTTCTCAGACTCTGTAGGCTGGGCATCTTCAGCCATTGCTAGAGATCCTGTCCTGATTCTTCTATCGTTGTTAAAAAGCAGATGAAGAAAACAAATCTCAAAAATTAGTTTACTCAGGTGGGTGTGGTGATGCAGGCTCTAATCCCAGCTACCAAAGGGGCTGAGGCAGCAGAATCAGAAGTTGAAGATCAGCTTGTGCAATTTATGGAGAGACCTCCCTCCAGGCTCCAGGCTCTCAGGCCCGCTCCTCCACCCTCCTCGAACCTACAACGGTTTCTCAGTGTAGCTAGGTGCAGCCCCTGGCAGGTGTGGGAAAGCTGGGGCCCGACAGCAGGCCTCTCTGCACCTGCCCTGGGGTGGAGCCTCAGTGAGAGCTAGGCCCCAGAGGCGGCAGAGGCCGTGGCTCAGAGCGGGGAGGGCACGTGACCCGGGTGCTCAGGGTACAGGCGTGGAGGGGGAGGGGGAAATGCCTAGAAAGTAATTTTTTTAGAAAGTTATTGATTCAATTCCTATCATAGAATGTCCTTCTGTTTTCAAATCAGTGCTTTATGTCCTTATGAGGTTTGGTTAATTATTTTATTCATGTAAATTACTATTTTAATATAGGTTAATAGATTTGTAGGCATAAAGTGGTTCATATTTTTAATCGCCCCATTATTGGCAATGGAATTATGAGTGACAGCTTTTCTTACATGTCTGATATCAGTCATTACTCTCCCCGAAAATTTTCTTATCTTTCCATAAATAGCTATTTCTTTTGTTATCTTAATGATCTTCCGATTAAGTGTCATACATTTTTCTTCTCATGTCTATTTTCAGGTTAGTTTTGACTTAATTTAGTGCTTTTTTTTTCTTTTTTGTTGGAACTGGGGATTGAACTCAATTTTACTGCTATTTCCATATGTGTATGTTACTTCGTTCCATGCTACAGAGCAGGTAGCTTTGTTATTGATTTCTATCTTAGTTTCTTTGTGGTGTGAGAAGTTATCTTTTTTATGTATTTAGTACAGCGTCTATAGAGTCTCAGTCCACAGATCGGGCTCTTTGTAGTGATCCTCCTATATTCAGCCCTCCAAGCCCTGGGATTGCAGGCATGCACCACCACATCCAGTCCAGTCCCCGTCTCTGGGGCCCCCGTGGGGTGCAAGGGCCGGCACAGCACGTCAAGGACCGAACCGATCCCTGTGCCTGCCTAAGCAGCACTTTAGTCTGCTGAGCTATCTGGCCGGCACAGATTATTTTGTATGAATTTATCTGATCAATTTGGAAAAATGTATTTTCTGGTCAGAATATAAAATATATTGATGAGAGCTGGGCGTGGTGGCGCATGCCTGTAATCCCAGCACTCGGGAGGCTGAGGCAGGAGGATTGTTGGTGAGTTCGAGACCAGCCTGAGCTACAAAGTGAGCTTAAGGCCAGCCTGAACTGCAGTGAGACCCTGTCTCGAAAAGACAAAAAAAAAAAAAAAATATTGATGAATGTTCCATAACGGAATGAGGAGAATGTCTGTTCTGTATTTGAGAAATGTTTTGTAGTGTTCAGTTCAACAGTGATCTTATTGATGTCCCGCCTACACGAACCATCAATCACTAATTTGAGAATGTTGAAATCTCATCTTACAACACTTGATTATTCTATTTCTCCTTCTTGTTCTTACATTTTTGCCTCTTTTTTTCCACAGTGTGTTGCATTCATACTGTGATATCCTGTTAATGATCATATCTTCTTGGAGCACTGACCCTGTTTCCTATTATCTAATATCCTATGTACTTGATAAATGGCCTTGTGCTGAATTTTGTATGAATTTTGTTTACATGAATACTATCTTTCATTGGCATTAGTACGATATATCTAGTTTTATTTTTAAGTTAAGCTGTCTTTATATTTAAATTATTTTCTTTCTTTAAGTAATGCCTACCTGTTGGTGAGCAAGTTGTTCAGTTTTTCCATGACAGATGCTAGCATGTTAGTGCTATCAAATTTCTCAGTCAGACAATTACAATACCTTGATCATTCCAATGTAATGTGTGTTTTTGATGCTTGGTTTGAACTTTGCTTACTTGCTTATTTATTTTGGTATTGGGGATCAGACTCAGAGCCTTGGGCTTGAGAGACAGGCACTTACTGATGTTTAACTTTAAAACTTGTATTGCTCCGGCACAGAATGTCAGTCAAGTTTTGAAACAGTGCTTAATATAATACATAGAGTTAAAGGATAAATGGGCCTCAGTATGTGTGAGTTCTGATTATGCGTTTGTTTATCTAATTCACAATTAGTCTGTGTTTTATGTCTACTGTAGCTTTTGATGGCAGAGGTTGAAGTTTCTTCTGGTGGCCTAGGTGTTTTTCTACTGTTGTTTTTGGATTATTCCGATGTGTTCAATGGGGATTTCCTTAATAAGGTCTTTCAGCCATAGTCTGGGTTGTCATACCGGAGCCCATTCAGGACACTGGGGACACAATGCGCTCTTCAGTCTGACGAGATTCCCTGGCTCTAGTGAGCCTGAGCACCACCTTCTGACTCCTCACATTCCTCGCTCCACACGAAGGCCAGAAAGCCAGTGCTGGCTCCTGCGGAGAATTTCTTCTTCCTGACACGGAAAACTAACACAACCTGAAGTTGGATTTTTCCACATTTTTCAGTCAAATTAGGCAGTAATGAAATCTAGAATAAATTGGATTCGGTAAAATAGCGTTTTCTTTAAATGCTGTTTTGGATGATGAGAATAGAAACTTTAAAAAATTGTTATATTTTTCTTTTTGATTTTTAGGCATGTGATTGCCTTGTGACTTCTGCTTTTCTGATGGATCTAAGAGTGGTTGTTTATTTTCAGTTTATTTACTTTCTGTTTGTTATGCAGGTGAAAATAATAATTTCAAGGTCTTTCCTTGTAAGATTTGAAACTCTGCTTTCTTCAGCACTAAGATTTTTGTTCTTTTATGAAGAATAGCTCAGAGTTAGACACTATGGTTTCCTGAGATTTTTAATCTTCTGCTCTTATTTTCACTATCCCATAAAAGGCCTCAGAAATGTACTTGGTACATCTTCATGTAAGATGACTATTTCCAGAGAAGGAGGTCTATAAATTAAATGAATGTTTGTTTTTCTGTATTTAGTACAGGGTCTATAGGGTCTCGCTGTACAGATCAGGCTCGTATGACCCTCCTGTTCTCAGCCTCCCAAGGGCTTGGATCACAGGCAGCAACACCATGCCCAGGCTCCACTGCAGTCTCAGGGTGCCCCACAGGCAGGGATGGCAGTGCACACTGGAGCCTGAACCTTGGCTGCTGTTTCTGCCTACGCAGGCACTTTACTCTGCTGAGCTATCTGGCTGGCCCTCAATGGTTTCTATAAAATAAGAAAAAAATGTCCTATGAGATATTAGGAAAGAAAACACACACTCAAATACAATTGTAGTCCAAAAGTTTAATCCCAATTGTGCACTGCTAATAGAAAAAAGTTATACAGCAATATATGCATTATTATATTCTTTATGTTATAAAATAAATTATATATACATATATACACAAAAACATATATGTTATGGCATAAATTATTGTATACTATAAATTACTTATTTAAGGATGAATCTGTTCAGAAAAGTTGTGGGTTGTGCATTTTGGAACATTTGTTAAAGAGGCTATCTTTCTTCCACAAAACATGTTTGGCCCCTTTGTTGAAGATCAAGTGGCCGAGTGTGTTCATAGTAGCTTCTGCAACTTCTAATCTATTCCATTGATCCTCAAGTCTATTTTCTTGCCAGTACCATGCTGATTTTATCACAGTAGCTTTGTAATATACTTTAAAGTCAGGAACTGTAATGCCTCCTGCCTTGTCTTTCTTTGACACGAATGCCTTTGCTATTCTACGTATTTCTGCCTCCAAATAAATTTTAGGAATAATTTCTCTAGATCTGGGAGGTGTGCTGTGAAGCAGTTTACATTAAATCTGTGCAGCAGTTTTGGGAGTATGGCCATCTTCACAATGTTGGTTCTTCCTATCCAGGAGCAGGGAATATCTTTCCACTTTTTGAAATCCTCTATGATCTCTTTTTTTGAGAGCACCATAATTTTCCATGAAAAGATCTTTGACTTCTTTAGTTAGATTAATTCCAAGGTATTTCATTTTCCACAGTGCTATTGCAAAAGGTATTGTTTCTCTAAATTCCCTCTAAATTTATTTGTTTTCTCTGTAGAGGAATGCTATTGACTTTAGGATACTGACTTTGTATCTTGTTATGTTACTGAATATGTGTATCAATTCTAGTAACTACTTGGTGGAGTTTTTTAGATCTTCCCAGTAACGTGTCATGTTATCTACAAGTAATGATAATTTAACTTCTTTTTTACCTATTCTTCTTCCTTTTATTTCTCTATCTTGGCTAATGTCTCTAAGTAATGATTCCAGAATGATAATAAATAGAAGGGGTGAAAGAGGATGCCCTTGTCTTGTACCAGATGTGAGAGTAAAAGATTTCAGTTTTTCCCCATCTAGAATTACATTAGTCATTGTGTTGTCATAGATAGCTTTTATCAGATTGAAGTGGAAGCCATCTGTTTGAATTTAATGTAGGAGTTTGAACATAAATGAGTGTTGGATTTTGTCAAAAGCTTTTCTTCATGATTTGAGTTTGTTCTGTGGTTTTTGCATTTGATTCTAATGATATGGTGAACTAAATTTACAGATTTTTGAATATTGAACCATCCTTGCATCCCTGTAATGGATCCTTGGATATGGTCTATGATCTTCTTGATGATTTGCCGTATTCTGTTTGCTAGGATTTTACTGAGGACTTTTGCACCTGTGTTCATGGGGGAGATTTACCCTATAGTTCTCTTTTTTGTTGTGTCTTTCCCTGGTTTTGTATCAGTATAATACTTGCCTCTAGGAATGATTTTGGGAGAATTGTTTCCTTTTCAATTTCACTGAAGAATTTGCGGAGTATTGGGATTGAATCTTCCATAAATTTCTTGTAGAATTCAACTGTGAAACCATCAAGACCTGGACTTTTCTTTGTCGGCAGGTTTTTTTATTACATTTCATACTTCACTGGCTTTTACTGGTTTTTTGAGAGTTGTTAAATGTTCTTGATTCAGTTTTGGTAATTTGTACATTTTGAAGAATCTGTCAGTTTACTCTGTGTCTTCTACTAATACTGTGAGTGTAAAAATTCTAAAAGTACCTACCGATAATCTTCTGAATTTCCACTGGGTCTGTGGTGGGCACGTCCTTTTCATTCCTTATTGCTTGTATTTGAATTTTTTCTTTCCACTTTTTGATGAGGTTAGCTAGTGGCTTATCAGTTTCATTTAACTTTTAAAAAACAGCTTTTTGATTAATTCTTTGAACTGTTTTGTTCATCTAAAGTGAATTGATTTCTGTTTTAATTTTTATCATTTCTTCCCATCATTGGGCTCTGGGTTTGGTTTGTTCTTCCTCTTCTAGATGCTGGAGGTGCAACATTAAGGTGTTTATTTGTTCCCATTCTGTTTTCCTATGTGTGAGTTCACAGCTATAATTTTCCCTCTAAGACTACTTTCATTGCAGCCAATAAATTTTGAGAAGTTATGTTTGTATTTTAATTGAATTGTAAATATTGTTGAAATTCTTCTTCAATTTCATCTGTGACCCATTGATTACTGAGTAAGATGTTGAATTTTCACATATTAAGTGATTTTTCTGCTTTCTTGTTTCATTTATTTCGAGTTTCATTGCACTGTGGTCAGATAATATGCATGGGATAATTTCTGTTTTCTTGTATACACTGAAGCATGTGCTATGGACCAATATATGGTCTATTTTAGAGAATGACTCATGTGCAACTGAAAAGTTTGTATACTCACCTGCTGTTGTGCAGAACTCTGTATATGTCCACTAAGTCTATTTGTTCCAAGCTATGGTTCATTTCTGCTACTTCTTCACTATTTTTTTTTTTTTTGTCTGCTTGACCTATCTTTTCAGAATAAGGAGGTTTTAAGGTCTCCTGTTAAGATTGTGGTATTGGAAATTAGATTTTCATGTCCGTTAAGATTTTTTAATATAATTGTGTGCTCCTGTGTTTGGTGCATACACATTTATGAGTGTTACAACTTGTTCTTGAATTTTTACCCTAACTAGATGGTTTTCCTTTAAATGTGATCTGCTTCTTTTCTCTAGCCGCTTTTAGTATATTGTTCTTGTGCTGGATTTCTGGGATCTTGACTATTTTATTTCTAGATGTATTTTTAGTTCGGTTGAAGTTATTTGGATTTCTGTACACTTTGGTTGCCTGAATGTCAGACTGTTTCATCATATTCATCATAGAAGTTTTCTGCTATTACTTCTGCCAATATTCTTTTTACATCGTTTGTTTTGAATCTTTCTTTCTCATTGATTCCTATTAGTCACACATTATGCATCTCTTCATCGTCTTGCAGGTGATAAATTATATTTTCCTGCATCCTAGTTGTTTTTAAGAGATCTTTTCTTACCTTTTCACTAGCTGCAACAGAGTCTTCAAGACTTGAGATTCTATGTTCACTTTTACTGAAATGTTTTTGCAGGCTTGTGATTGAAATTTGAAGCTCCTCTATATCTATTTGACTCGGCTTCATGCAGTCTATTTCTCTCCTGTTTTGCTCATTCAAGGAATCTATCGCTTTTCTAATCTCCACTATTGTTCATCTGTTTCTTCTTGAGAAGCATTTGTGAATTCTTTTACTTAAGAGTTAATTCCTGATCTAACTTCCTCTATATGCTTCTGCATTTGATTTTTTATTTTAGATGCTCTTAGTTCAGAGATTTCTTTTTTCATGTCAGAGATTAATTCTGATTTTAATTCCTCTATACCTTTCTGCTTTTGTTTCTTTTTTGCAGATACTATTAAGTCATAGATTTCTTTTTTTTTATTCCAGAGATTAATTCTGATCTGAGTTTCTCTAAACCTTTCTGCTGTTGTTTCTTTACTTCAAATGCTATTAATTCAGACATTTGAGCTGTGCTAGTGCCCTCTGCACTTGTTCTAGGTGCGCTTGGGACCTGTGATTGCCTTTTGCTCCTTCTCGTTTTCATTTTGTATAGCATTGTCCTCTAACCTTTGGTGTAGAGCTTTGGTGTAGTTGTAACCTTACCACCTACTAAAATTCAGGTGCCGATGTACCAGGTTCTGGTTCATGCATCCTGTTGTGACTGGCTTGCTTCTGGTTAATATGCTCAGCTCCTTCCTGCTGCTGCCCTTGGAGATCAGCCTGTTGTTCCCCTCTCACAAAATGTTCTGTGCCTGGATTAGCTGTGTGTTTTTGACCCTTGACTCACTGCAGGGACTTCAGCCTCAAGGTTTCACCCCAGGCCTGTATGCCAGGCCTGGGCTGGGTCTGACAGTGTATAGGGGAGTAGGAGAGCATAGAAACTCCCCACACACTCACCGGGCCTGTGCTTAGGTGGGTCTGGAGGGTCCCCAAGAGTGTGGCAGCAGTTCTCACTCATAGGGCTGCTTTGTGCTGATTCTGGATGGTCAGGGCAGGTCCAGAGAAGGCAGGGAAAGGTTTCTCTTGTGTGACTGGCCTGGACCTGGTCCGTCAGGCACAGGAGATCGCAGAAGCTGTCCCATGTATGCTGGGCCTGGGGTTGGGAGGATCTGGAGCGGTCCCAAGATGTCAAGTTCTCATGCATAGGGCATGCTTCTGCTGGCACTTCCACAGAATGTGGGGAAAGGTCTCTCTTGCCTGGCTGGCCTGGGTTTGTTCTGGCAGGTTCAGGAGAGAGCAGAAGCTCTCCTACACACGTGCAGGGTCCGGGGTTGGGCGGATCTGGAGCAGTCCCAAGATGTTGTGGAAGTTATCAAGCACAGGGCATGCTTCTGCTGGCTCTGGAGGAGCGGGGTAGGACCACAGAATGTGGGGAAAGGTCTCTTGCATGGCTGGCCCGGGCTTATTCTGGCAGGTGCAGGAGAAAGCAGAAGCTCTCCCACACACGTGCAAGGCCTGGTGTTGGGACTAATGTTATATTCCTAAAAATAAGAAGAAAGAAATGTGATTTGTAAATGTAGTGCCACAATTTTATAGTTTTTGATTCTCATGCTGCTTTGTGCGTGTGCTTACAAAAGGTGTTTGAAAGGCTGGCCTCACACTCGGAGAGGGCTGAGATCAGATTGAGACTTCGCATGGTGTTGTGCATTTGTAACCCCAGCGCTTCGGAGTCTCTAAACAAGGGATTGCTATGAGTCCACCCTATATAGGGAGACCCTGTATTAAATACATAAAAAACGTTGAAAATTTAAAATAGCGTAATCACTACGTTCATTTAGTATAATATCATTTTTACAGAAAATATGTCATAGCCTAGAAATATCCTGTACTTTGTTTATGTAATGTGTGTTCATTATAGTGGAAGTATTTATAATGACTGAATTTTTACATTAGTAATATTTTTCTTTACATCTTTCTTTATCGTGCACAAGGCCTTGCTGTGCAGCTAGGACTCACCCTGTGTCTCAGGCTCCCAGTGCTCGGGTTGCAAGCATGCAGCACCACTACGGTTTCAGTGGCCGGCAGAGCGCACCCACTATTCTGGCGCCCACGCAGCATGCAGTACCGAGGATTGAACCCTGACCCATGTGCGTCCCAATCAGGCACTTAGCCCACCAGGCTGTTTCCCCAGCCTCACATTAATAGTTTTGAACTTTATGAAATTTAATAAATATGGTGTTTGGTACCAAGACAATTTCACCAGGTCACTTGTTTCATTGTTATTGACTAAATTGTCCTTGCAATTTTATTTGGCTATCTTTGGTCATGTACAGACCTTCCTCAGAAGGAAGCTTTTCAAATGGGTTTTTAATTATTGGCTAAGGGAAGAAAGTTTACCCAAATATTATAAATTAAAAACGGATACAACCACAGCTATAATATAGGGCTTCACTACCCAGTAGCTTACTACTGTTACTGGACACATATCTGGTCCAAAAATGATCTAGGTCATTGACTTGTAGATCCAGCACGTGGGGAGTTTCCTTCATCTGGACAATGTAATGATCAAGAGAATTACGCAGGATTTCACAGTGAAAGATGCGTTGAACCGACTCTCCTAAACCCACGCACATCTGCCTCCTCATAGTCCTTCCAAGATGGGTCTCCTCTGATCCTCTTTATTTCCTTTTGTAGGACTTGGAAAGCAGTGAATGGATAAAGTGCAGGAAAAAGTCCATAGGCTCTAGGAGGAGCAAATGTGAGACAAAAGCAAACAAATATTCATGGACTCTGCCTATACTTTTGTCTTCAATGCTTCTACATACTTTCTCTTCCAACAGATTTGGTATTTCTCTTGTAATATTTACATCTCTGAACCATTTTGATTTAAGTTTGATGCATGGTGATAAACATGGGTGTAGTGTTAGTCTTCTGCAAATAAAAAGACAAAGACTAAGCAGAGCTCCATTTGTTAATGGGTCTAAAGACTAAAACTAGTTCTATTTTTTTTCTAGCATCATTTATTAAAGAGGCGTTCTTTCTTCCAATGAACATATTTGGCTCTTTTGAAAAAACAATGTGTATGATTGTGTTTATAGTTGTGTCTGCATCTTCTAATCTGTTCCTATTGTCCTCAGATCTTTTTGTTTCATTTTTTCTGCACCAAGTTGATTTTACCACAGTACCTTTGTATTATAATTTCAAGATGGTGCCTCCTACCTTTTCTTTCTTGCCAGGATTGCCTCAGGATTCTTTTATTTTCACATGAATTTTCTGGATATTTTCTCTATTATGTTGAGCTATTTTGATCAGAATTATATCAAATTTGTATAATATATATATATATATATATATATATATATATATATATATATATATATTTTAGTTTTTAAAACTCTTGTATGCATTTATTTATTTGGTTCAGGGTTTCACTCTGCAGCTCAGACTCATAGCCTTCTGTCGTAGCCTCCTTAGCACCAGCATTACAGGTGTGTGCCACCATGCCCAGTTTCAGTGGCTGGCACAGCAAGGCACACTGTATGCCTGGGGCTCTCGAGTCAGCTTGGAATGTGGCATCAGTGATCAAACCTGGATCCTTGCACTTGTCAGTCAAGTGCTTAGACTGCTGATCTAGCTCTGAAGCCTTGTATAAGAACTTTGAAGATGGAGCTATTTTCACTATGTTGGTTATTCCTAACAATGAAAAAGGCATAACTTTACATTTTCTGATAAACTCTTCAATTTCTTTTTCAGAGTTTTTTCATAGTATAGATCCTTTCCTTCTTTTGTTAGATTAATTCCTAAGTATTTCATTTTTTTGAGATGGTATTGTGAAGGGTGTGACTTCCCTAAATTCTCCATGAGTTTGGGAACACTTCAAATAATAACTTGGATCTTATTGAAGTACTATGTCACAGCAAATGAAATCACAAACAAAGTGAAAAAGATAACCTACCAAATGGGAAAAAGATTTGTCCAATTGTTCATTAGACAAAGAACTTCTATGTAAAAATATAAAGAACTAAAAATCTCCAGTGGTGTACTGAAAGAAATTAATGCTTAAATAATTTTAATTTTAATCTTGTTTCTTTTTAATTCCTTATAACTGTTTTGTTGTTGTTTTGCTTTTTAAAGAAAGAGTTGAAAAACTCAGACCCCCTAAATTCAAAGACCCAATCACAAAATGGATATATGATATGAATATGTATTTCTTAGATAAGAAATACAAATGGCAAATAAACAAATGAATAAATATGTTCAACATCATTGGTCATTTGAGATATGCAAATTAAAAAAAAACACTGAGATTCCATCTCTCAACAGAAGGAATGACTATGATCAAATAATCAACCAATAACAAACAATGGATAGGCTATGGGCAAAAGGAAACTTTCTCTACTGTTAATGGAAGCAGAGCCTGGTAGAATTCGTGTGAAAATAACTAGAAATTCCTGAAAAACTAGGATTAGAAGTCTGTTACAGTTTGTGTCCAGTTGTCCCCCAAAGTCTCCTACAGTTATGGGGCAGCATCTAGTGTTTATGATCATTAATCTAATGCTTGGATTATGGATGTAAGTGCTACACCCTTCCTGGGATCGGGAACCTGCACAGAACGTGAGGAAGGGAGAGAGGCTGGCCGGCTGCCATGACTGCTGCTCCTCCCTTTGGTCTCTGCTGTTTTTCTGCAGGCATTAACTGCTGTCCTCTTCTGTGTGCCGCCCTGCCTTGAGTCAGCCAAGGTTGGACGAAAATCTCCACTAACGGGAGCTAAATAAATCTTTCCTTCCTTAATTTTCTGTGTCAGGTATTTTGTCCCAGAAACGAGAGAAAATAACTGAGACAAGATCCTATTCAACCTAGCTATACTCCTCCTTGGTAGCTTCTCAGAGAAATCAAATGCATTCCATGGTGATTTATGTGCGTCATGTTTATAGCAGCATGGTTTATAACTAAATCTTGGAAACAACCCAAATGCCCATGAACTGAGAAAGCGATAAAGATGATGTAACATTCTTATACAGTGGAGTATTGGTTAGCCATAGTGAGGGGCAAATCCTGAGACTTTTGATGGTAAATGGTTGTAATTGAAAGCCATACTCAAAGTGAAATAAGCTCACAAATGTAAATGTTGTACTGTCTCTGTAATATGAGAACCTAAATGATTAAGTAAGTTCTATAATGCACAATAGATGTTGTAAACTGTGAAGAAAACTTTTAAAAGGAACTGGAATGGGAAAAAAGGGTAAAATATCAATGAGTTATTTTATTAGTGTCTCTTAGGTTGTTAAAAAGGAATGTCTGTGATAATATTAATTAGAGAAATATTTATGTCAATATGTTGTACCCTGAGCTAGTACTTTAAAGATAACATGTAATTTATTAAATATTTCTTTTCTATTACAGAAATAAACTGTGGGGCAACAGTGCAAGGCAATGTGAGAAATGACGTTTAAATAATAAGTATAGATTAGTGAAGCATGTTGTGTGTGGCCATTGTCCTTTTCCTCTTATGAAGGAAAATGGCCTATATTTGAGGAAAACACCCAAACTGCATTTTTCCCGATTGTTTCTCTTACATTGCTGTTCTAAATAACAGCCAGGAAGTTCATGGGTTAGAGGCTTTATTCCGCCAGAAGTCTTCTGGATGCTGGCTACACACGGGTGGAAATAGCCTCTGTGTCCGCATAGTGACTGAACTATGCCTCATCTCTGGTAGCCATTCATCCTCTCTGCCTCACCTGGTCCCACACTGAGCTGGATCCTGATTCTGTGACCCTTCAGCCTCTGGAAAAGAGCCCTTAGGTTGTTGACCACGTTCCCATAAATGCCTCAACTTACAGATGTTATACAGTGAGTTTTTTTTCCTTGAAAGGCTAGAGACACATTTGATAACCACTCTTTTCTGGAGGCTGAGGTCATGTATTACCAGCCCAGATATGTCTCCAAGTGACTTTATCATACTTACACCCACATAGCCTGCTGTCTGCCAGGCAAGTCAGTTTTTAGTTTTAATCAGTCAGAAACAAACAAACTGCGCAAATAATAGACAGAGTACTAGGTAACATTTTGTAGGGAAAACAATTTATTGTTTTCAAAATTTGACAAAAAGATGGTGCCCTTCTTACAAATATGGTATAGTTCCACCATATTATGATTGTCAGCATGAATTGGTGAGAAGTGAGTCTAAATATCTGAGTTTGAGAGATCTCTTACATCCACATCAGTGCACTTCTGAGGGAAGTTAGTTCAAAGACCTTGATGTTAATATTCATCAGAAAATGGATAGGTAGGATAGGCTTTAGCACTAAAAAAAAAAAAGAGAAAAAGAAAAATGCATAATGAGATTGACAACTGCATTCTTAGGGTGACAGAAAGAAGTGATGTCTATTTATTATCAGGTTATATAATTTTTCAGATGAATTGCTAGGAAATGTTTTTCAAGTCTTACCTAAATTAGTTTAGTTGTGTTTCATCACTCTGAATGTACAGATATCTGCAATTTAGCTTTCTTGGTTAATCTAGCAATATACTGTCTCATTTTTTCTTATTTCAAATTTTCAGTGAAAGTAGATTCTATTTGTGCATTGTATAGGACAAGCACAATTTCATACATTGCTCAAAATCAGTGTGTTTCAGACTGTACAGTTTAATGATAGAAACATATTCATGATTCAGAAATTATTTACTTGCCATCTTTTGCACATAGCATAGCATGTTTGATTCAGAAATGGGACAAATATCACTTCTGGAATCGTGCTCCCTTTCTATGGAATTTACTATATTATTTTTTCAATCTACTCTTAAATAACACAATGTATGAAATGTTAAAATCAATTATTTTAAATGAGTACTTAGTAGATGTTCATATTTCTTGCTTGATCTCTGATACTTTTTATTATATTGCTAACTTTTCTATATTTTCTCTATATTAATAAAAATATCAGTCATGATAACACGGGTTTCCTACATTTGAGCACAATCATATTGGCCGTGTGTCTTTCATACATTATTACACTTACTTCAGATATGAATTAAAATACCTAAAGGTTGTAGTTTCATAAATTTCTTGTCAGGCTCCATTATAGTGTCTGTCCTTTCTCATTTTCTAAAAAGTAATGCATGAAAAAAGACTAATTTGGATTGGTAGATATAAATTGTCTCCAAGATCGAGCCTTTGTTGGCAAAAATCTTCCCTTGGACTCCCTCTTTTTTGTGTGTGAAACTGGGGATTGAACTCAGGCCCCTGCACTTGCCAGGAAAGCACTTATTCCTCTGAGTCATCTCCCCAGCCTAGACTCCCTCTCTTCTTGAAAAGTTACCCAGACTCTATTGATTTTTTTTTCCATTGAAATCTTTTAAAAAACCACTGCTGAGTACTTTAACACCTTCACATCAGCCTTTCTGAAACCACATAAAGTGTTTGAAATCTGAAAATTTATGCATAGTGAAAACCAAGTAGGAGCCATGAAATTATTAAGCATATTATATTGCCAGTGAAGTATTCTAAAAAGTGCAATAGGAATAGTTGGCTTGGATCACCAGAATAATGATTGTTGTTCAGTTGGACAGAGAGTTGAACACATTTGGCAAAAGTTTTTTTAGGCATGTTGTTGAGAAATATCTAAATACACTGCCCTGGCGATGACCACACTGTGCTTCCAATAAATAGTTCTAAAATGCAAAGTTTTCCTGCAGTACACGTGCAGCAGGATTTCGGGTGATAAGGAGTGTTCGAGGCATTGGAAGTGCAGAGACGCATGTGTGACTCCAAGCTCACCCTGGCTCCACTCACCCTATTTCAGTGTCAGAGAGATCACTGGAGGGAGTATGAGAAGAGCTCGAGAAAGCTTCTGTTGCGTCCCTAAACTTTTATTCTTCCTCCTGTGACCACTTTCAGCAGCCATGTTATATTGCTGCTTAGGAACTATATTGAGGCAGTATATTTCCCAAAATTACTCACATATTAAATGTGATATATCTGACATTTTTGTTGATGCCATCTAATTCGTTCATGTCCTCTGAAGTCAACTGGAATTCAAAAACCTATCGCAGAAACAGATTTCCATTATACTCGTGGTGCTTATTTGTCTACATGAAAATTTGATATTAATCAGATTAATAGTGAGAAACAGTCCTTGTCAGGCTCCATCATAGTGTCTGTCCTTTCTCATATGAAGAGCTTCCAAATTTTATTAAAATCATCAGCAACAAACTTAAATGAATGAAGAATAACGTAAGAAATTTGTTCTTGCATTCACATATTATAAGAATAACACCCTTCTAAGGAATAATATTTCAAATAAAAATGAATAAAATCAAAGCTGTCATGATTTACAGAATAATGCCTTTTTCCTAATCATCCAGAATTATCTCGAATCAATATAATATAATATCACATATAATTTAGTATATTAAAATGTAATAAATTCAGTAAATTGTCATGATGCAGTTGGATTTTCATATCAATAATGAACTGCTCTTTTCAATGTAAGTGAGGCAATGTACCAGTTATATCAATAATTCAATTTTCAAAGAACCCAGGAGCTGAATTCAAGAGAATCTTAATGCCTTAATGCATAATACTTTAAACATCAAAAGATTTTTTATTAATTATTGACATGGGGCATTATATTTGTAGTCATACATTTTCTGAGTCATAGAATTTGTTGTTTGAGTTTTAATGAAAAAAAAAGATAAAATAGCAAATAATCAATTTCAAAAAAGGTTAATAGGACAGTTACAGTAATTAACACGTTGAATGTTGTTGTCTTCACAGTAATTATTCAGAGGATAGGATGCAGACATAATATCTTGTCTAAACAACATTATTAGTGCAAACTTCCATTCTCTATCAACTAAGAGAAAGTAGCTGTATACCTATCCTAACTCTCTTGTATACAAATATCTATATATTTTTTCATAACAAAATGGTCTTTTATTTACACTTTTGTAAAGTCAGTGATGTGTAACACCAGGCTGCCTAGCAACTGATAGCTAACCTTAACCAGACACTCTCTTGTATACAAATATCTATATATTTTTTCATAACAAAATGGTCTTTTATTTACACTTTTGTAAAGTCAGTGATGTGTAACATCAGGCTGCCTAGCAACTGCTAGCTTACCTTAACCAGACAGGATGTTTATCTTAAGAAGAGTGAGGCAGCTTGTTTGCGTTAAGCACTAGACCAAGTCCCACCTACACATATTTGATTAATTTCTTAGCTTCATGGCTCCCAGCATATCCCCCTTTTTCATTTTGTTTTGTCGGAGATCGGTGTTCTACTGCAGTTAGAGAAGCTGTATTTGAAGAAGCCTTTAAAGGGTCTTTTCACACTTGAAATCAGTCTAAAGATTATAGGTACTTGAATTTAGTACAATAACCCAATATAGTCCAATAGTCTCTAATTGTACTGGGTTATGAGCAGAACTGGCAATTGTCAGAAGTTGTTGAATTGAGCCTTTGACAGCTCAGCATATTAATATGGCATTACTTTTTATACCTTTTGGTCTTTTCAGCTGAATGGTTAGGGCCAAGTTAAAGGAAGACCTATATAACTAAAAATGTAACTTTTCTGTCTGACAAGGTCAGTCAAATCCCCTCAGGATTTACCTTGGAACCACGTACAGCACCTTGTAGCTCTTTGGCCAGTGTCAGCCATCTTGATGAGTCATGGCCAGTGCTTGACCAATTTGCTCTCTGTGAAAGCCTGAGAGAATTTTTTTCTCTGTAGCTTATTCAGAGAGTCATAGAATTTACATGTAACAAATATAGAACTTATGAATCAAAGAAATAATATTTTTGCATTTTTATAAATTACAACATTGTCAAAAGAAAAATAATATGATCAAAAGATGATCAGCAATATAGATTTCCTTAAATCAATCTGATTTTCTAGTAGATTTCAGTTTCAAGAAATATCTTACTGGAAAACTTGTCAAAATTAGAGAATACCTAAATAATTGGAAATTTATATGAAAATCATGGATATTTTTACAAAGTTCTCTCTAAATATATTAACTGCCTCACTGAAATAACATCAAATACTTGAAGAAAATTTGGTAGGTCGATTAAGTGCTGTTCTATTTTTAATAACTCAAGAATATAACAAGATCTGAAAAATATATTTCTAATTAAGGTGAAAAATGAAAAATTTGGATGGAATGCTGAATTTTTAGCATAATAAGACTAGACAAAATAAAAATATCAGTGGATAAGAGGAAAGAAATCTGAAATATACCTAGTGGCGCTGGAGAATTTTCATTTTTTTAAAATTAATTTTATGCAGAAAAAATTTGCAATGAGACTGCTTGAAAGCTGGTTGGTAGGAGAGTTGCATATTGTTGTCTTTGTAGTAGTCATTCATAGCACAGTCTGACATCATATTTGAATATTTGATCCTTATTTCAAATGTAAAGGAAATACCAGCTTTTAAAGAATTACCCATATGAAAGGAAAGACAGTAAGACTTGTAAGATAAGATCGTAAAATACTGTGTTTTCTCTGTATAGGAAAAGTCGTTGTCCATAAGGTAAATGTATGATGAGTTTGAGGGAAAGAACTTTAATTCATGAAAGCATACCATCATTTTATTAAAAAAAGATTACTTTTATAAATATTTTGAATCTCAAATTAATTAATATGTAGAATACATAAATGTGATTGATTGATTAGGAAAAAATTCCCTGATCCATACTTCTTATCTCAGAGCCTCCACATATTTATGCTCCTTTCCATTGAAAGATAGTGTCACTGAGTGTGATGACCCTGTCTGCAATCTTAGCATTCAGGAGGCAGAGGAAGGAGGATCCCATTAAGTTTAAGGCCAGCCTGAGCTACATAGTGAACTCACAGGGAACCTGAAATGCATTTGAAGACCTTGCATTAAAAGCACCTAACTAACAAGAGTAAAGAAATAAAAATAAAGAAGTGGTGTCTCTTTCTCTACTTCAATAAAAACAGGCCTGTTATTGCCATTGGTCACTAGAACTTGACAGAAATAAGAATGTACAATGTTTGAGCCTGCATATGACCTTTCCAAATATCTACTCACAACATTCAGAAAATAGCACTTGAGGAGATGAAGCCTGAGTAGCTGACCAGTGGACGACACCTGTACGGAGTAGATCTGAGGCTTTTCATACCACAGCTCAGCTACCACCATTTGCATCTAGTTTTCCCCCTGAAAGCCTCATTCAGTCTTCGGACAGCTTCTGGAGTTTGTGATTGATTACTGTGGGTGTGGGTACTGCACCCCCCCCCCAGGGCAAGAAAGTTGCATTACAGTGTAAGGAGAGGAGAGAGGCTACCTCGCTACCTAGCTGCTGCCACTATCTTTGCTCCTTAGCTCCTGTTCTTGCTGCTGCCATGACAGCTTGCTGTCTGCCATCTGGCACTCTGCCTTGGAGCCAGCTGAGTATGAATTGAAACTTGACTGACTGTGAGCTTAATAAACCTTTCCTTCCTTCATTTTGAGTGTTGGGTATTTGTCCTAGCAAGGAGACAAGAGTAACTGAGACACCCACTAACACTCAGAGCAGAAGAGATTCCGTGTTGTGACAATACTCTTCTCATATAAGGAATCAAATTTCTATTTCATACAAATAACAAAAGGAGATCTATCTTTGTCAGGTCTATGAAGCACATTAGCAGTATAATGCTAAACTCCCATTTCTATCGTGGCTCCAGAGCCCACGTGGCTCAGCCAGTGAGTGAGAGCTCCAAGCCTGCTGCGCCGGAGAGACAGTTCCCAGCGGTCCCACACCCAGCACAACTTGGCTGACCAGCACAGCCAACCTGGTGAATAAGAACATCAACTATCCTTTTGGGATCCCAGCAGACCCACCAAAGGACAGGCATGTCCACCTAGAGAATGACCTGCCTGAGACACAAGGGCCTACTCCGGCAACTTTACAGATCCTCTCCCCAAAGCCAGCCAAGATAATGGGAACTTTCACTACTCACTCTGCATGCTGATTCGGTTCCTGCTTGCCTGGCCAGGGAACCAATAGAGGGGACCTGCAGCAAAAAGGAACTGAACACAACAGCTTGATCCAGGTCAGGCATAACTAGACAATCTCAAACTTAATGGAGTGGGACTCGAATCTCATTACATACTAAGGTTATAGCTGCACCAAAGCTCTACACCAAAGATCAGAGGTCAGTGCTATATAAAATGAAAAACACCAGGAGAAAAGTGCAATCTCAGGCCTCAAGTCCACCAGTAAGTGCAAAGACACTAGCTTAGCTGAAATGACAGAATTAACAGATACAGAAACAAAGGAAGAACAGCAGAAAGGTATAGAGGAACTCAGGAGAGAATTAATTCCTGAAATTTAAAATTAAATATCTGAATACATAGCATCTGAATTAAAGAATCGTATGCAGAAGCATCAGGGGCAAAACCAATGCTCACCCAGAACAAGTGCACATAGCACTATTCAAGCTGACACATATAAATTAACAGCGTTTGAAGCAAAGAAACAAAAGAAAAGTCATGAGAAACTCAAAGCAGAAATAATTTCTGAAATCAAAAAGAATTCTTGAAAAAAAAGAATTATTTGAAATCATAACATCAGAAATACAGAAAGGAGTCCCGAAATATACAGAGGAAATCCAACTTGGAAGAAACTTTGTAGAAAGACAAATAATAACTACCTCTAAAGAAGACATGGATAACAAATAAAGGAGATCAGAAATATGACAGATTCTTTGAATGAGCAATACAGAAAAGAAATAGAACGCATGAAGCAGAGTCAAAGAGGTATTGAAGAACTAAAAATATCAACCACGTGTCCACAAAACCGTGTAAGAGCAAAAACAGAGTTTCAGATCGTGAAGATGCAGTGCAGCTAGTGAAAAGGTGAGAAAGGATCTCTTAAAAACAATGAGAATGTAGGAAAAAATAATCCATCACCTGCAAGATGATGCCAGGATGAACAATGTGAGATTAATTGACATCAATGAGAATGAAGGAGTCAATATGAATGATATACAAAGAATTTGGGGAGAAGTAATCACAGAAAACTTCCCCAATATGAGGAAGTTCCAACATTCAGGTAACCAAAGCATAGAGAACACCAAATAACTTTAACCCAAGTAAAAACACACTGAGATATATAATAGTGAAGATCACAAAAATCCAACACAAAAATAATATACTGAAAGCAGCTAGTGAGAAGAAGCAGATCACATTCAAAGGAAAACCATCAGAATTACAGCCGACTTCTCTACACAAACCAGGAAGGCAAGGAGAGCATAGGCAGAGTTTTTCAAGTCCTGTATGAAAACAAATTCCAGCCCAGAATATTATATCCTGCAAAACACTCTTTCAAGTTTGATGGAGAAGTGAAATACTTCCATGAAAAAGAATAAGTAAAGAAATTCATGATGACAAATCCATCCCTACACAGGCAGCTGAAAGATGTTTTAGAGAGAGACCACAATGACCAGAACTCCATGAATGAGAATGAAAGGAACCCACTAAACAGGACAGACATTTAAACACAGGACACGAAGGAGTAAACAACACCAGGTAAATATCATGACAAACACAAGTCAACATATTTCAATTATAACCATCAATGTAAAGGGACTCAATTCATCAATTAAGAGAAATAGACTGGCACAGTGAATTAGGAAAAAAAATCCAACAATATGCTGTATAAAAGAAACACTCTTACCTCAAAAGGATATTCATAGACTCAAAGTCAAAGGACAGAAAACAATCCTACATGCCCCAGCACCTCAGAAAAAAGCAGGAGTAGCAGTTCTGTTTTCAGACAGTCTCAACTTTAAACCAAGAAGGACCAAATGACACAAAAAAGGCCACTATATATTGTCAGGGGAAAACTTCAAGAGCAAGATGTAATACTTATAAATATCTATGCACCAAACACAGGAGCACCCAACTATGTAAGACAAATCTTAATGGACAAGAAAAACTTAATGTCTAAGAACACAATCCTGACAGGAGAAACTTAACACCCCTTTACCTCAAAAAGATAGATCAACCAGACAAAAATTAACAAGGAAGAAGTAGAACTGAACCAGAGCTTGGAACAAATGGACCTGGTGGACATATGCAGAGTGTTCCATGCAACTAAAGCTGAATACACATTTTTTTCCATGGCACAAGGGGCATTTTTCAAAATAGACCACATAGTAGTCCAGAGGTCATGCCTAAGTATATGCAAGGAAACAGAAAGTATACCATGCATGTTACCTGACCACAGTGCAATGAAACTGGAACTGAATGACAAAAGAAACCAGAAAAATCCACTAAATTCATGGAAATTAAACAAGATGAAATTAAACAAGAAATTCTTGGGGCCAGGGAGATGACTCAGTGGAATAAACGCTTCCCTGGCAAGCACAAAGACCTGAGTTTAATCCCCAGTTCTGCAAAAAAAATAAAATAAATAAATAAAAGATTCTGTTTTGGGGGGGCTGGGGAGATGGCTGAGTGGAATAAGTGCTTCCCTGCCAAGCACAAGGGCCTGAGTTCAATCCCCAGTTCGGCAAAAAATAAATAAAATAAAATAATAGAATAAACAAAAAATAAAATAAAATAAACAAGAAGTTCAACAATATCTACAATTCAATGAAAATTCAAGTAAAACTTACCGGAATATATTGAATGCGATGAAAACAGTTCTCAGAGGGAAGATCATAGCTATGAACTCACACCTTAGGAAAACAGAATGGGAACAAATAAACACCCTAATGTTGCACCTCCGAAAACTGGAAAAAGAAGAGCAAACGAAATCCAGAGCGCAAACATGGGAAGAAATCATAAAGATTAGAGCAGGAATTAATTCAATTAAGATGAATAAAACAGTTCAAAGAATCCACAAATCAAAAAGTTGGTTCTTTGAAAGACTAAGTAAAGTTGATAAGCCTGTAGCCAACTTTTCCATAGAGAAGAAAGAAAAAATTCAAGTACATGCAATAAGGAATGAAAAGGGTGGAATCACCACAGACCCAGTGGAAATTCAGAAGATTATCAATAGTTACTTCGAAAATCTTTATGCTTACAGAATAGAAGACACAGAAGAAATGGACAGATTCCTTGAAAGGTACAAATTTCCAAAACTGAACCAAGAAGATATAACAACTCTCAATAAGCCTATAACAGCTAATGAAATAAGAAATGTAATAAAATCCCCACCCACAAGAAAAGTCCAGGTCTGATGGATTCACAGCTGAATTCTATAAGAAATTTATAGAAGATATAATCCCTACACTCCTCAAACTCTTCAATGAAATTGAAAAGGAAAAAGTCCTCCCAAAATCATTTCTGGAGGCAAGTATTATACTGATTCCAAAACCAGGGGAAGACACAACCAAAAAGGAGAACTACAGTCCAAACTCCCTCATGAAAATAGATGGAAAAATACTCAATAAAGTCCTAGCAAATAGAATACAGCAAATTATCAAGAAGATCATACACCATGACCAGGTAAGATTCATCCCAGGGATGCAAGGATGGTTCAATATTCAAAAATCTATAAACGTAATAAACTATATTAATAGACTGAAATCTGAAAACCACATGATCCTCTCAATTGATGCAGTGAAAGCTTTTGAGAAAGTCCAGCACTCATTCATGTTCAAAGTCCTACAGAAAATTGGAATAGATAGACTCTATCATAACTTGAAAGCCATCTATGACAACCCCAAAGCTAATGTAATCTTAAATGGGGAAAAACTGAAATCTTTTACTCTTAAATCTGGTGCAAGACACAGATGTTCTCTATCACCCCTCCTATTCAGAATAGGGGGAATCATTAGTAACAGCCAGTACAAAAGAGGAAGAAATAAAATGAATAAGAAAAGGTAAAGAAGAATTTAAATTATCACTATTTGCAGAAGACATGATACTGTACTTGGAAGACCCCAAAATTTCCACCAAGAAATTACTAGCACTGATACAGAGATTCAGTACCATAGCATAAAAGAAAATCAATACTCAAAAGTCATTAGCATTCCTCTACACAGACAATAAGCACACTGAAAGGGAAACAATAGCAAGAATACCTTTTATAGGAGCACTGTGGAAAATGAAATACCTTGGAATTCACATAACCAAAGAAGTCAAAGATCTTTTCATAGAAAATTACAGCACCCTAAGAAAAGAGATTATAAGGGATTTAAGAAAATGGAAAGATACTCCATGTTCCTGGATAGGAAGAACCAACATCGTGAAGATGGCCATACTCCCAAAACTGCTGTACAGATTTAATGCAATCCATGTGAAACTGCCACCAACATACCTCACAGACATAGAGAAATCATTCCTAAAATTTATTTCTAACCACAAACGACTTAGAATAGAAACAGCAATCTTTGCCAATAAAGACAAGGCAGGATGCATCAGAATTCCTGACTTGAAATTATACTACAATGCCACTGTGATAAAATAAACATGGTATTGGCAATGAAATAGACCTCAGAATCAATGGAATAGATTAGAAGACATAGAGGCATCTACAGTCAAACTCAGCCATCTGATCTCGACAAAGGGGCCAAACAAGCTTAGTGGAAGAAAGATGGGGCTTCTTTAACAAATGGTGCTGGAAAACCTGGCTTTGTACATGCCGAAAACTTAAACTTGACCCAGCTGTATTACCATGCACTAAACTAAAGTCAAAATGGAATAAAGATCAAAACATTAAAACAGAAACACTCAATATCATGGTAAAGAAATTAGGAGGAACTCTTGAAGACAAAGGGGTAGGTAAAGAGTTCATGAACAAAATATATTTGCATGGGAAACACTTGAAAGAATCAACACCTGGGATCAACCCTTCTTGAGAAGTTTCTGCATATCAAAGGAATTGTCAACAAAATGAAAAGACAACCCACAAATATTGAAAAATCCTTACTAATAAGCAATGAGAGAAAGGTCTGCTGTCTAGAATATATAAAGAACTAACATATAACAGGGCCCTCAATTTTAAAGACCTAATTCAGAAATGGGCAACTGAGACAAATACATACTTCTCATAGGACAAAATTAAAGAAGCAAATAAGTGTATGAAAAAAATGCTCCATATCGCTGACCATTCATGAAATGCAAATAAAAACAACACTGAGATATCATCTCACTCCAGAACGAATGACTATCATAAGGAAATCAACCAACAACAAATGTTGTAGAGGCTGTAGGGAAAAGGGAACACTTCTCCACTGCTGGTAGAAATGTACAATCATTGTGGAGATCAGTGTGGAGACTCCTCAAAAGAGTAGGACTGGAAATCCCATTCAAGCAGGCTATCCTACTGGGAATTTTCTCAAAGGAATGGAAAACATTATATCAAAGTGATATATGTGTACCTATGTTTACAGCAGCACAATTTGTGATAACAAAGTCTTGGAAACAACCAAGATATCCATTACATGAGGAATGTTTTGAAAAGGTGTGGTATTTCTACATAATGGACTATTACTCATCTATAAAGAATGATAAACTTGAAGCATTTATATTCCAGTGGATTCCACTTGAACATATACTCTTAAATGAAATAAATCAGACACACATGCACAAATATTGTATAGTCTTACTAGTATAAGAAGACAGAAGAAATACAAATAGAAATGTACAACAACAACTAAAAGGAATTGAGTCAGATAGTTAGGGCAAACTCCACGGCATATGCTGCAGGGTGCTATTCAGTTTTTCTTCTGGATGGTTAACAACTTAAATTCACAGATCAAAATTGGAGAAATAGAAGAGCTGCAAGGCCAGCCAACATTTTGGCCCTAGCGTTTCAAGGTCAGCAAAGACTCAGGGAATAGGAGAACCTGTACTGTAACATCATGAAACACAGCTGTGCACCAAATTTTCTGATCAAGGAGATTATGGAGCCACAGAGAAAAGAGATTGATGACATATAGTGTGCCTGGGGAGAGTCACATCAAGAGAAAACGTTCAGATTCTCATAGAGAGCAAACTGGTCAAGCATTTGCTGTGACTCATCCTCATGGATGGCACAGAAAAAGGATCTACAGAGTAAGGTACAGGATTATAAGATAAACCCTGAGGGAAGTTCACTGACCTCATGAGAAACAAAAGCTACATCTTTCGGTGTATAGTTCTTGATCTATCGTGATCTTAACTATCCAGCAGAAAAGTATAAAAATGAGGTATATAATAATAAGTTGCACTGTAAATGGATATAGTCAACAACTTCTTCAGATAACTCACTATTGTGCAATTTTGGACTGTGTTTGATTGTGTCGCTGAGGTCAGGCACCTAAATTGGCTAATTGACAATGGAGTGCCCATCTTTGACAGGCCTAGACAAAAAAAAAATGGGCATAAAAAGGAAGAATCATGATGTGTGTGTATGAACAGTATAGCTAGGATAAATATGCCATGGTTCTGCATAATTTTATGAGACTCAAGATTTGCACTAGTAGTTGTTGGACAAGATATTAAGTTGGCCTCTAGCATTATGGACAAACATTAGGGAAATAACAAAGTAAAAATATTAATTATTGTATCTGTGATATAATTCCACTATAAAAAATAACATAAGTATATAGCTACACTGTCTTCATTCACTGATTAGAGACATCTGCTATTATAATGCCTGTAAGTATAATATCATATACTCACCTTGTACAACACCAAAACTTACAAAAACATTTTGCAATGTATTAATTTATCGAATCTGACCTGTTAATTTGTCTTGAAACTGTCTCATTGCTATTCGTTCTTCAATAAAAAGAATAATAAAAAATAAATTCACATTTCTCAAATCTGTTCAATATTTAAGACTTGAAATCCTCAGTGCAATGGTCCTGCAGCAGGAAACACGTAGAAATGCACACAAGGCACACAACAACAGTAATATCAGAAAAAATGACTCCAAACAAAGATATTTTGGGAGCTTGCAAAGATGTGAACAGAAAAGCAACTGTGGAGGCCCATGACCCCACATCACCTGCATGTTCTCTTTGATCCGCTTCTCATTGAAACTCTTGGCCAGGGCCACAACCCCTCGCTGCAGCTGGTAGCGAAGGGCAATCAGGGCTGGAGTACGCTTGTACTTTTTTGCCATGGCGCAAAGAACAGGATCATCCAAGAGAACTGGGGAGCTCTGGTCCACCCTAGGAGGAAGGGCAGAAATGGTTTAGTCTTGATCCTATTTGTTTTGGTCAGCCTGCAAAGCAAATGAATTTACCAACCCTAGGTCAGGAATTTCCTTGTAATCCCGAATTTCCTCAGAAAGGTAAATTTTATCCCCTCGAGCCATTCAAGAGAGAACTTCAGGAAATACAGTAATACAAAAGTAACAAAGATCATCAGCAAAAGTTTTGATGTGTTTTTTATTGCTTTATTACCATGGTTGTTCTCGGTGGGATCCCAGGGTACTGTAGCCAACTAAGACAATGCCTTTTGACTTGCAGAAATTAAGCAGCTTGTTTTGATTGAGATACGGATGACATTCCACCTATACATGGACAGATAAAACAATATCAGACCATATTCAATGGCTGTATTAATATAAAAAGACACGGTAAAATTAAAGAAGCTGAATGAAAGAAAAACTTATATACAATGAAACGAATGGAAAATATCAACCTTAAAAAGTAAAGATACTTTTTAAAAATAAATCTAATACTTCTGATTCTCTTTGTATAGAATTCTACATCATAAACAACCATAAGTATAACCAATAAACTTAGAGAAAATAAGTTGTTACTGCATATTGATGTACATATATAATAAAGTAGAAAGAGGAAACAAAAATATTTTCCAGCTTTTGGTCATGAATATAATAAACCTTCCCATATCATTGATAACTTAAAAAGATAATACAATTAACTTCATCTTATAAGAATAATTGTAATTAATGTTCATGTAGCAAAATATATGGCAAAATAAGCAGAATAGTTCAAAATCAACATAATTATTTACAATTCCCAATAAAATAACCAATTCAGGAAAGTATAGCTAAAATATTATGCAAAAATTGGTCAGGAAATGTAACTTAACCCTAGATATTTGTACCAGCAAGGTAGTACAAATTGGAATGGAGAGAAACATATGTTTAAAGAGCTCTGATTCTAACTAGGTTAACCGTGTATTTCAAAGTAGTATTAGGAATTGTGGGACAATCTATCATTATGTGAGCAAATTGAAGTTGGTATAAAGGGTCAAAACATGTAAAAAAAAGAGATTTAAGTTCTAACATAGAATCTTGTAACAGAGAAATAATTTTCAAACATAGCAAAGAAAAACCCAATCTGATACTATGACTGACCAAACTTTCAGGTAACAGAAAAAAACATTAGTGATTACTCTAGGTTAACAGAGTCTGAAAGATTACCAAGTATTGGAGATGGGTGAGCTACTAATATATCCTAGCTAAAAATGAAATACACAGACATGGAAAAGCACTATATTTTCATGAAGCAGAAATTTAAACGTGGGTCAGAAATTAAATGATAGAAGAGAAAAATTTGTAGCTATGTCAGATGTAATTAATAGAATGTAACTATCTGGGAGGATAGACAGTATTACCTCAGTTCATGAATTTTTCTGTTTTTTAATGTTTCAGTATGCAAAAAAATTCTTCAGGAAATTTTGTTTTCATTTGCAAAATTGACAGCACCTGACAAACATGACTATTGCCAAGTTCCCTCAAATTGTAAAACAAATAATTTTTCAAATCAAATACCACTGTAATTTTTGGGGGGACATTTTTCTTTTTTGTTTCTCTAGAGTTGGAAAGTTATATTCAAATTTACTTTGTACAGGTTCTGACATAAAAGAAGCATACATTTATATGCATACCAACATATATTCATTACATCCGGCAATATGACGAAATGACAATACTTTTGGATATAAATGAGAAAATATGGATATTGTGTATAATTCTTCATATTATTCTATGAAAATCCAATGTGAGAAAGTAACAGCTTGAGCTAAAGCTGAATCTAAATTATTCTAAATGTTTAAATACGAGCATTATAAGAACAAAGAGACCAATTTAAAAAATCTCACTTTTTAACAGTTACATTTGAAAATAACGAACTATGTAACATGTTCATAAAATTGTAAACTATATTTGCGGTCTTTGTCCTTATTCCTTAACTGATAGTAAATAGGAAAACATAAGTTAGAGCTGATGCAGGTATAGAAGTGTTATTAAGCAGTCAGATCAATGACAGAAAGCAGGAAGGAACTGAAATGAAATCAGGAAGAAGGAGCTCTGGTAAAAATTCCAATATGCTGACTTCTTCCACCAACAGTAAACCGATGACTTCTTTCCTCTGACCTGGAAGGGTGTCATTTTCCAGTTAATTTTCCATATTCCCTGCAGCTAGATTCTGCTAAAAATTGGTATAGAGATGCCAGGGTGAAGGAATTAAGCCTGAGAATCTCACACAAACCTCTATTGTATTCTATTCTCCCTTCAGCCTTCTTTAGTGTCCACACCATGCATTTTGAGCTATTTTTTTGATACGCACTTCACTGTACAGCATTTTCACTCATTCAGTCTGCTGTCATCAATCATAGCTCCTATGGAAGTGTGTCCTTTTCATGAGGTCTAAATGACTGGTTTAGCTCCCCTGCATAACTTATACAGATAGATTCTTACACATTGATAGCTCAGCCCTATGAACTCCAATGCTTCTTTATTAAAACTTTACCAATCAGAGATCCAATGAAGTGTTCTTCATATCTCCTACGAAGTTAAGAGGAATAGGAGAGAAGACTTACGGAAACCTGACGGTAACATCGGGAAAAAACAAAGAAGCACAGAAGAATGGAGAGCTGCGTACTTACCTGATTACAAACAGGCTTGTACTTGAGGCCTGGTTTGTTCAGGATCATCTCCAGCTGCCTGCGATTAAAGTTGGACACCCCAATGGACTTGGCCAATCCTGCATCCTTACACTTCTCCATGGCCTTGAGGAAAAATATTGTGAAAAATAATTTGTGGCAGTGATCATATATTCATGTGTGATATATAGCCAAAAATATTGCTAAAAGAAACACTTATAAGAAATGAAAATAAATGTGATTAGAACTGGAACTAAGAAAATAATAGAGGAAGGTAACACATTTTGTGTTTTCCTTAAGAAATCAGAGATACTATATATGAAGGGAAAGAGATGGCTGTTTTTGCTTTTTTCCAAATCAACCCTAGACATCTTATACTGCAGGAATACATTTCTGCCCACCATGTGAGCAGAACACCCTTTGTACATGTCACGAATTTCTTCATCCATTAGTGTCTAGCACATTTTTAGAGGTTGGTTGGGACCTATTTTTGCCTCTGGTCCTCTATGCTTCCCTCACCCTTGCTTTTCCTCTTCCTTTTTCCTACCCCCATGTCTTCTTTTCCTTTGTGCTTTCTATTCCAAGTACTCACTTCCCAAGTAGCACACAGAGTCACTGGGTCAGTTATCGGCTTTCCATGTTCATCATTTGGAAAAATCTCTTCTCCTGGCTGGAAGAGAAGCAGTCATTAAATCCATTTCATGAAATCAGTATCTCCATCAGTATCTAAAATCTTAATGTCATGACACTAATTTTCCATAAAATAAATGGAGTCATATTTCAGAATTATGTTTCCATAACACTTATTTGTTGTGCTTTTGGAAATATTTTAGATGAAAGATTTCATTTTTTCTCTTATACCTTTTAAGGTGCTAATTTATTATGTTTTCTTTGGTCCTTATATGATATCCTAGTTGTCATATTTTTGCTTTTCATATACCTGTACTTGTCCCTGGAAAAATACTTTATTTTCAGATAAGAAAGTCTTAATTTAGGCTAAAGAATCAGTGCTGATCTCTATCCCTGGACATGTGAATGACAGAGTCAGGTACATGAGTGAAAGACGGTCCATCATAGTGGTTATTTTTCTTTCTTGTCTCTTTTTGTTTACTTCATTATTTTGTTTTCAGGTGTAAGATAAGTATGAGAAGAAATATGAAAATAGAAAAGTAGATAGTACACTGAAATCAAAATGACTCTTCAAGACATTTTTTTCTTTCTTTTTTTTTTAGTTTTATGTATTTGGTACAGGGTCTCACCACACAGCTCAGACTCATAATGGTTCTTCTGTTTCAGCCTTCCCAGCAGTGGGATTACAGGCATGCACCACCACTTGGTGGCCAGCTTGACACACCCAAGGAAGGGGCTAGCACAGCATGTAGCACTGGGTTAGAACCCAGGTCTGTGCACTTGCCCAGGCAGATGCTCAGACTGCTGATCTATCTGTGTGGCCCCAAACTTGAACCACTTCTAAGAAAAGGATTCACTTGAGACCATAGTATTAAATGAATTAATTCGGGCATACAAGCTCAAATATCACAAGGTGTCTCTTTCATAAAAGATCCAGATACAAATACTATGCAAAATATAAGTTAGGCAATAAGAAATAAGGAGATGAATCTTTAGACTACAGGAAGCGAACCAAGAGAAGCAGGGAAAAACTGAGGAAAATGTGATTTAAATGAAGAAGGTGGGTAGGTCGTGCAATGTTCTCTTTCACATCAGTCTCTTTCAGGAATGCGATCCTCACCTACTAGCAGTGTGTATAAATGCAAATGTATGCCGGGTTTCAAGAGATGTGGAGTTGGGAAGGAGCAGGAGCAGAGAAGCTTAAAAACAAATTAAGAAATATGCAAATGTATCAACCACTCATGATGAATATAATCATTAACTATTGTACATACAAAAAATAAATTTGTTGAAAAACAATGAAAGACATTTCTGACAGACAGTAACCAAACCAACAAAATGAAAGCCAGCTTGCACTAGCCACGGACTCTGGAATACCACAAAATGTCCTAGTGTTAGGAAAATGTGTTTGAAAAAATTTTTAGAAAGAAAATCAGAGTTGACACAAATCCCAAAACTCAACAAGGAAGAATGACTCATTAGTTTTTTAAGGATTGTAGATACAGCCTGTTTTCTGCAGTATACTATGGACTATTTCTTGCTGAGATATATAATTAAGAATCCTTATGAGAAAGTATGGTTCTAACTACAAGTAATATTTCAGATTAAACACTTCCTTAAAGTTCTTGTATCCTGAACTTTTCTGCCTTTTTAAAATTTCCTATGCCAGATTGTCAATGGGCATGCAAAGTGTAAACATGGGAGATAAATTTAATAATATTCACTTACTCTATAAGTAAAAATTATACTGAGATTGCCATAATTTGGACTTTGCTTTATTAGCCATTATTCTTATTAAAATACTATTAATCTCTTTTCTGCTATGTAATCTATGTGATGTACTTATTCTCCACGGGGAAACTATAAATTCACAGAATTTATGAAATTTACACACATCCAAAACTGACTAAAAAGAGTTTAATGGCAAGTACAAGGGCCTGAGTTCTCTCCCGAGTTCCTCCAAAAAAGAAAAATTTAAAGCTCTTAAGTGTGGCCTACCAGGACAGCAGTCTGAGCTGGACTGCTTCTGCTTAATTCCTGACTTGTAGATTTTCGCACTGCACTTCATCTAGGCTTCTCCAGTGATTAAAAACGAGCAAAACAACAACAAAAAAGAAAAAATACAGCTCTCCAGTCCAAGCCCAAGCATGCCACATGAGTGAGACCCTCTGCCAGCCCAAGCCCAGGCCTGGCGACTGTGTGGGAGAGCTTCTAGCTACCCTGTGACAGTGGGACCTCTCTGGTCCAAGCAAGGCATGCTTGAGTGAAATGCTCTGCCTCTCCCTTCAGACCTATGGAGCCACCCACTCACCATGCCTGCCCAGTGGGGGAAACTTCTGCTGCTCTCTCAGGTCCTCACAGACCCAGCACAAGCCAAGGTCCAACAAGTGTGTGGGAGAAGTTCCCTCTCCCCTGTGGCCGCTTGTCCCCTTCAGACTCAGTCCTGCTGTGGCATAGAGGCCTAGGGTAAAACACTGCAGCCACAGTCATTGCAGAGAGGGTAGGGGACAGAGCCATCCAGCTAATCCAGGAGTAGAACATCTTGCCAGGGGGTACAACAAGTTAATTCACAAGGATTATAGAAGAAAGAAGTTGAGCACAGCAAACAGATCTAAGACAGGCATAACTGGACGAATTTAAACATTGTAGATCTGCACCAAGATATTAGTAGCTCCTAAAATTGCCCCAAACACTGACAACAAAGATCAAATGACAGTGCTATACAAAATGACAAAGAAAAGGAGAAAAATGCAATCACAGAACATAGGAAGACCCAGAACAAGTGTAGAGAATACTAGTACAAAGAAACTGGTAAACATACAGCAAAATCACTGAATCAATAGCATCTGAAATAAAGAAACAACTGCAGAAATATAGAGAAACTGAAATCAGAAATAACGTCTAAAATAAAAAAGAAATCTCCAAATTAATAGCATCTGAAGTAAAAAATCAAATGCAGAAACATATGGAGGAAACAAGATTTGAAAAAAAATCTCTGTAGAAAAAGAATTAATAGCTGCTTCTAAAGAAGACATTGATAAAAAAAATAGAGGAGATTAGAAAAAAAATGATAGATTCCTTCAATGAGCAACACAGGAAAGTAGATCATAGGAAGCACAGTCAAAGAGATACGGAGGAGCTTAAAATCTCAATCACAAGCTTGACAAATGGTTTGAGAAATAGACTTGCAGATCTTGAAGATATCATTGCAGCTAGTGAAAAGCTAAGAAAAGATTTCTTAAGAACAATTAGGATACAGGAAAATATAATTCACCAACTGCAAGACAATGCCAATATGAACAATGTGAGATGAATACGCATCAATGTAAAAGAAAAAGTCAATATAAGAGAGATAAAAAGAATATGGGCAGAACTAATAGCAGAAAACTTCCCAAGTATGAGGAAACAATCTGACATTCAGGTAACTGAAGCATACAGAATGCTAAATAACTTCAACCCAATTAAAAACACACTGAAACATATAATAGTCAAGATCCCAGAAATTCAGCAAAAGAATAATGTACTGAAAGCCATTATAGAAAAAAAGCAGGCCACATTCAAAGGAAAGCCCATAAGAATAATGGCAGACTTCTCTTCAAA
>PVKA01012331.1:0-58143 GCA_004027165.1 Ctenomys sociabilis
AGATTTACAGGATAGTCTTGATAACTACATTGCTGATTTCTGCTTATCTATTGAAAGGAGTAGTTAATGCTTTTCTTTTTTTAATTGCTTATAGCTTTTTTTAAACCAGTTTTACATAATTATACTTGGTAATCTAAACAAATAATACGTAGAAATTATGCAATATAAAAACCATTGCTGAATTTCTATTATTTTATTTAGTGAAACTGTGCATAATTTCTAATTTTCCTTTACTAGATTTTATTCTCTTTAAAAATAAAAATATGAATAAATTCAAAATAATCAGGAAGTTATCAATACTGGTAAATAGGGGCTATAGTTACTGCTTTAAATATAGTAACATAGACAATGGAAGAAAAAGAACTAATAAGACACCATAGGTAAGCCTGAAGAATTAAGTTTGAGTCAAGAATTCAATCCATTGTTGTGTTCAAATTACTGAACCTATACATTTATATATCTCTGTTTAGAAAATAATGTATCAGTGAAATAACTTGTGAATTTTTTTCTTTTTTTGTATTTTAGGGAAGGGTCTACAGGGTGTTTAGGATCTTGCTACTAGATCAGACTCATAGTCCATCTGTTCACAGCCTCCCAAGAGCTGGGAAACGCCCATGCCACCACGCCCAGTCTCAGTCACTGCCTCAGCGAACCCTGGGAGTGGGGCTGTCACTGCAGGCCTGGAGATCAAACTGCCAGGCCCCGTGCCTGCTTGCAGATGCATTAATCTGTTGAGCTATTTGACTGGCTCTCAACTTCTAAATCTGATGAATTAATCTGCATAAAGCATTTGGAATCATTGTGGAAAAATTGTGTAATCAGTTAGTATCTGGTTGAACAAATTATCAGCTTGCTTCAAGGTACTAGTCCTCTATATCCATTGCCATGGCCATGAGACAGAAGAGGTAAGTCCCCTGTTCCATTCCTCCTGTAACAGTCAGGAAGGGCTCACAGAGTCCCTCCATTGTGCTTCCCTTACTCTAGACAGCTGGCCCAGCGTGCTCCTGCTACCCCAAAGGTTACTTCACAGGTTCTCTGAGAGTTACCTTGCCAAGCAGCATGGCTTGGCTTTCACTCCCAGTGCCCTTGTCTGCTCCTCGGCTCTCTCTCTCTCTCTCTCTCTCTCTCTCTCTCTCTCTCTCTCTCTCAATAGGCAAAAGGAAAAGACACCTTAATGTGATAGACATCAAGGAGGGATTCAAACCCATTGTTTGCAAACTCTAACAATCTTTGATTTATATGACTAGTCCTCTGAAGACCTCCAATTTTAGGTCTTTCATGTTTTGCAAAGATGTGATGTTGTCTAGCACAAAATAATGACAACTACAGCTGTTGTAGACACTCGGCCTCTACTTTAGGAGATATTTACTCTCACTGCAGTGGGCTTCAATTTGAACTAAAAGGTAGGATGGAATTGGGACAAACTAGTAAGTTGGAATGAGAAATCTTGAACTCCATCCAGTTTGGGCCATTGGAAAGCTAGCCACTGAACCACTCACATGCCTGCTAATCGTGTATGAAGTAGCCCTTTGGGCACATTGCTCAGATTGACTTAGTCCAGCTGTGCCCTACCTATGAAACATAAGCCACAGCAGACACACAGTCATCTCTGTCAGCACATGGGCCAAGTTTCCACAGCAGCCGAGTATCAGATAAAAGTTTTGTTTTGTTTTAGTAAACTAAAACCTTAGTATTCAGGTTTAGTTGCAGTGTTGGTACTTTGTGATAAACAAGTGAGTTGAGTTGCACTTTGGGAACTTGGTCTTTACAAGGTTGGTAACCATTGGTCTAGGAGGGTTTCATTCCATGCCCTGACCTGTTCCAGTGCCTCACATATGACATTAACTGTGGCTCATGGTCAGCATCAAGGCCAGCACCTGTGCCACTAAAGGCTGAGGGCTATTGGTTCACAAAGGTGACCTACACTTTCATAATCCATGATTTCTACCTGAATTGACCCAAGCAAGCCTCTATGTCTTGGAAACAACTACTTTCTTTGCCTATCTAGAGTCCCTTCCGTATGAGCAAAAGGTTTCATGGTAATAGGAGTTATAAGCACCAATGATAAGACAAAAACAGACATACAGTTTTTGTCTCTGGCTATAGTATAATTTCCAGCTCTATCATTTTCTGTGTTTGTAAACTGGACTTCATTTAAATGCTAATATATATCATAGATTTGTAAGGATAAGTAAATAAGATAATGAGAGTTGGCCAGGGGGATAGCTTGATGGTCTAAGCTCTTGCCTGGCAAGCACAAGGACCTGGGTTCTATCCCAAGTACCACATGTCAGACCAGCCTTGAGCTGAGCTGGCCACCAAAATAGGCATGGTGACTCATGCCTATTATTCCAGTGCTAGCAAAGCTGAGATAGGAGAATCAGTACAAGTCTGAGTTGTGTAGCATGACCCTATGCCAATTAAATGAATAAATGATTAAAAATGTTATTCAGAACGATAATAGAAGTTTATCTTTGGTCATGGCGAAAGGCTTTGCATTCATCCTGTAAACTAATCAACCATCTCATGCAAGTGTTGGTTTTGTTCCCCTAGTAAAGCTGTAAAGGCTGAGACTTGAAGCAGTTTTGCAAATTTCTCATGCATGTACATCTGATATCTAGTAAAATTCAAATACAGCTCTGCCTTGGTTCAGACATTTGTTTGCAACAATGACTTTGGGCAGCAACCAAATGGCAGGACAGAAATGGCCTTAGAGGATCATCAGTTAAATCCCCCTTACCACTGGTCTGAAAGTAGAATCATACCTACATCAAGTGAAAGAGTAAATTGAGCTTTTCAAGTTCTAGATACAGGTCTGTATGCCCTTAATTTGAAAGAAATAAAAGATAAGATCCCTGAGAGAGTGCATCCAGCTCTCCTGATGGCACCATTACAGGAGAAGTTCAGGACTGCCCTTCCTTAAAATTACTTTTTGCCATACAATTCTTAGATACTCACCTGTGGCAAGTGGTTCAGATCATGCATTCTACAACGTCTTATTAGGTCTGTGTATTTTTAAAACCATTTGAAATGAATACCAACATCTTAAGGTAGACATTCTAAAAGGACAGAGGCTTGTATTTGTAATAGTCAAACACCAGGGAGCTATCACTAGACATAGCTACAAACAGAGAGAGACACTGAAGAAAACAGGAGGAATCTCTGTTTTCACATGGATTCATGCAACCTAATGCTATATCTGAAAAAACATAGATTCTCCTTCTGTTATATTTTGTCATTATGGGTTAATGATTAATAATGAGATATTTAAACATAAACTTTTTATGGATTTAAAATTTCAACATCCTAATGAAAAGCTATATCATCTTGGGAAAACTGTAACTTCCCTATGCCTTGGATCTTCATCCATGAAATGGTTAGTTTAATAATTCAAACATCACACACCTCAACAATAATATACATAAATTAATGTACACAAATTTGTCACAAAATACCTGATTTCTAGCAAGTGCTCAGTGGCCATTCACTACCATTAGAACCATCTGAACAATCCTAGAACACTTTCATTTTGTATATTTGTTGATAAACAACATGAACATATAACGTTTTTTGAAATACCTAAGATGTACTGACATTTTTGTATTATGACACCAGGCAGGTTAAAAATACAATGAATCATCTGTAGCTATTGATTGTACAAACTTGAGAAGTTTAGAAGCTTAAGTAAATGGGCTCAGGAATTCCACACCCTAAGGTGTACAGGAGTTACCCTAGGATGCTCATCACTAAAAGGATGTAAGAGGGAAATGAAAGGCAAGGTTCCCTTCTTCAGAGGACCTCCAATTTTCACCTTCAGTGTGCACATCTTCTCCTGGCTTCCAGAACACTTGGGTTCTGCCTTTTGTCTTTCAGCCTTACAGTATAGACTCATCAGCCTTCCTCTGCAGACCCAGAGGGGCCTCATGATTGGACTTGACTGGAACACTGCAGTGAGCCCAAGGTCTTGTACTGAATCTTTCAATCTCCAATGTGTGGACACCCTCTGCATACCACCTCATCTATTCTGTAGCTGAGTGTTGTAAGCCAATGTGGTAATGTCTTATACATTTGTACATCTTGTGTTACATCTGTTCCCCTGGTAATACCCTCATACACCATCCAGTGGTGAATAGATTCAAATGAGACAGACCGCTAAACGTATAATTCCATTTCAACATACCCAGATGAAGAGTTTCAATGCTACTAGTGATGAAGGAACAAAAGAAGGCTGCTTGATGGAGTTGTGAAAGATTTCTGGAGGTTATATCATATATTCTAACTATATCACATAAAATATATATGGTTATATCATGTATTCTGGAGGTTGTATCAAACATCATACATGCAATAGGAATGAAATAAATAGCCTTGCTCAGAAGTTCAGAGTGATAAGATAAGGTCTTTTGTGCTCGGTGCACATGTATTTCACATGATTAGAGGAATGGAAGAGGATTTGCAAGAAGCAAATGATGGCTGCAAGAATGGCCTGGCCCTTGCACATAGAGAGCTGGTGCCACTGTGAGTGTACACTGTCTCTCATGGAGTTGCTTAGAGGTACGTGGTAGGACTTGTAAGTGACAGCACCAGCTCTAGATCTAGGAATCTGCTTCTTCCCCTGCTCTGTCACTTCCTGCATGTGGAGAAATAGGACACTCTTTACACCTGAAAATCTCATCTTCAGAATAGGTATGATGGTACTAAACCTATCTTAATTGATTTTGTATTTATTAATAATAGTAATTTATACAAATTCTGGGGCCTAATGATTTTAGGTGAGATTGGGTGCATTCACCGTGATATGGCCATAGATCCTAATGATTTCATTTTGTTTTATTTTTGTCCCAATCAGCCCACCCTGAGGGCAGCATGTAGCGCTCGGGATCCAACTGTGGGCCCCTGCACCTGCGTAAACTTGCTTAAGCAGGTGTTTTAGACTGCTGAGCTATCTCACCAGCCCCGTCCCTAATTATTTTTAGATGCTGGTGATTTTGAGTTCCAAACTTAACAGTGACAAAACCAATGGAATATTGGTTTAAAATGTTAAAATTCAACATCAAAGGTAGTGAGCTAAAGCCATAAATTTTCCTTTGAAAAATATTCATGCATTGTGGATTTCCTTTTCTGTTTGTTTGTTTGTTTTGATTTTTGGGTTTTAATGAAGAGACAGTAACCTTTCCCCAGAGCCTGGCAGGGAACCTGATTATTTTTCCTCCCGAGCAATTTCTAGTGTTATCATGATCCATTCAGTGAATAGCATTTGACCACTTCAGAAGCATTTTTCCACTTCCATGTAAATGGTATGATTAGATGTGAAAGGTAATCTTGAGTACCACCATGTTATGACATTAAAATGGTAATTCAATTGTTATCAGCCCCTCACAAATAGCTGTTCAGTCCACTTGTGTTTAATACCTCAGCATGCTTGCATGTCTTTCCTTTTGGAGACAAAGTAATATTGATTTTTCTTCATAAGCAACTAAAAAGTACCATGAGCACTTTTATCATTTCATTATTTAGCAGTAAATAAGGAAAGCATTCTGAAAAAAAGGAAAAGAAAAGCAGTCAATATGTTACTTTTATCCTTTTTCCAGCAAAAGTTGAATGTGGACAATAATGACTTTTCGATAGGTTCACATGTCTTTGTATTTGAAGATGTTTTGGCAATTAGGATTAAAAAGCAATTTGGTGTGGAAAAAAGCTGCAAGCACAAAAATAGAGCCCTTCATTGTGTATTTCTTCTAGACCCTCGTTAATAAGGTAACACAGAATGGATGGCAATAAGTAGCAAAAGTTACTTTACTTGCAGTTATGGAAACTGATAGAGATAAGGAGGACCACATAGCAGTCATCTGATGGGACACGTCTTCCTGATTTCCAGATTTGCACTTTCTCCCTGTGTCCACACATGGCATTTCTTCTGGACACTTAATCCCTGGTGTCCCTTCCTCCCTATATAAGGACAACGGGCATTTTGGAGTAGATTGCTATTTCCATGACGAAGTTTAACATTAATTACCACATAAGAAACCCTATCTATTAGTACAACTATAAGGCATGGGATAGAAAGGTGACACAGTTCAGTTCATACCCTCAATTTTCAATCCAGTTCTAATACTTTCTGTGTAAACTTTCAAGTACTGACCTCTCTCTTTGGGAATCTCATTTCTCAAACATAAATCAACCACATTAAAGTCATTATTTATGAACATTATGAAAGCTACATAAATACATCTTGAAAAGCATCGTGTATACACTTATATACATGCATATTTACTTACAGAATGCAAAAAAGTGTCTTCTACTGAAGGGAGTATGTAGAAGTAGTGAAAACATGAGTCCTGTACTCATCTCTTTCCTGGGAACCAGTATTCCATCAAATAGACTTGGGAACCTCTGGGTTTGATCTGAGAAGTTCTAACTTCTCACCCTTGAGGACTGTAAAGACATTCATTATTTATCAGATCCACATGTTTTTATGTTATCTTAATCAGCCACTAGACCTTCACGTGCCTTTTATTCCAGTCAAAATTCTCATTTACGTCTGAATGTACTTTTCCTTACATCCGTGTTGTTCTTCCCTTTAATGTATACATGTATCTTCATACTCAAAATGCTTTTCTTCTCTGTGTCACTAAGATGGAGATTTCCCTGTGTGCTTTGTGGTCAGGCACACAAATTGTGATGTCCTTGCACACTAAGCTGGAAGACAAAAATGTCTACATTCACAGATAGGAGTACGATTTGGGACAGGATGATGTGTATAGACTGAAAGGATGAACACACACTGGAACATTGTGCCCTTTCCCCATTATAAGAAAAAAGAATTGTATCAACCAGTATTAGCACCTTCTCCAAATTTATTGCTCAATAGTGGTATAAGAGGGCAGGGAGAAGCTCAGCAGCAGAAAGTGCCTAGTTCTATCACCAGTACCAAAACCAAAAAAGTGGTGTAAGAATCTCCTGGTCTGTTCTTTTAAGATGTCAGGCAATATTCTTACATGCTATCTCTTTGATTTTTCCTTAATTACAAACCAATTAGGGAACTTGCTACAGTTTCAAGCATCCTGGCAGAGACAAAGACATTACTGACAGCACAGCAGGTTGTGTGCTTCATTTTCAGGGCTGTGGGTGAAAAGTGGAGGCACCAGTGGATGCCGCAAAAACTTCCACCTTGAGTAGCAACTAAGGAAACTGAAGTTTAAGAGACACCTTTTCTTATACGAGGACTGTTAGTGAACTTACCCAAATTTTGATGTAAACATTTTTTGGGGAGAAGATCTAGAAAATAATTTACTTTCTGCCCTGTTGTATTTCAAGTTTTTTTCCTTTGCATACATTTTCTTGACAAATATTAACTAAAAAGTGATAATTTACACTGACAGAAACACAATTTAGAACTTTCCTCACTATCCAATGATGTCTCAGTAAATTTTTCCAGATCTGCCTCTTCCCCATTACTTTGTATAATCCCCATGCAACCTTTCCTTTCTGACATCTCACTTGTTAACTTTTGTGTCCATTAAGCAATGAGCCATTGGCATGGACTGAATGCATGTTTATTTCATTTCTTCTCTTAACAGCGTCCTTTAGTCTCCATGCAGGAATCTTTTTTTTTTTTTTTTTTTTTTTCTTTTATTGTGGAACCGGGTATTGAACTCAGGTCCTGGCTCTTGCTAGGGAAACATTTATTCTGCTGAGCTATTTCCCTGACCCCTTGATTTATTTTTTGACCATCACAATTAGCCTTGCAAAACACAAGGCCTAAAAAAATTGGTTCAAACTCAGAATTGTTTCTCTCCATGGAAATTGTTAATAAAAGGCAAAAGATTTATACTATCTGAAGAGAAACTAGAGTATGCATGCAGAAATCTTTTTAAATGATCCACCCGTGCTTCTCTGAAGTATGTTCCTGAGATGTTTCTCTAGGCTAAAGTTTCTCTAAGAATCTACTTTCCTGTAAGAGAAAATAAATATTGGCCTGAAACCATTGTGAAGGATATTAAGAAAGCAATCAATTAGATTGGGCAAATTTAATTACATCAGTTGACTTACTGAAATAGATACACACAGTGCATAGAAAAGCATAGATGTGCGCACACAATAGCCAGGATTACATGAAGAGTAACACAACAGCCTCTCATGATGCGGAGTAAGGTGAGGAAGACTTGTTATCTCTGGAAATTCTCATTTTTTCTGGACCAAGCACCATACTCAGGGCTTGAAAATGCTACCTAAGTACTCTCCCATGGAGCTACAACCCCAGTCCAAACTTTCATTCCTAAAAAATAAATGAAAATGTTTCCTAATAGCATACCCACAATCAGTTTGCTTTGGTTGTGAAAATTAATAGATATAACTAAAAACAATGTAAATTTCACATGTACAAATTTTAAAAATTTAAATTTCTCTCTCTTTAAGTGTAAACATTAATTTTCTTAATATCTAAGCTCTCCTTTTCAGCTCAACATTGAATTTTGTCATTGTGTAATATTTTGCTTTTATTTTATTTCATTTCAATAAGTGAAAAAAGTTCAGGTACCACATGTAAAATTTCCATATATGGATGGCAATAGTGATGAGATAGAAAGTATAAATAAATAAACAAACAAGTAAACTAGGCATGGTAGAGATTAAAGGAACTTTGACAATACAGGATAAACTTTGTGGGGAAGAACCTATTAATCCACAACCCAGGAAGGCTATAAAATATTGTAGATTTGATACATCTTAGATTCTTAAGCACAATCCAAATTTGAGGTTTATTTCACTAACTTCATTGAAAAATCAATAATTACATAGCATATTAAAAATTATAGACAAATATTGCAATGTGAAAGATATAAGATGACAGAATAAATTTTAGAGAAATATTTCTGAAATGCATACATAGCATGAGGTTAATAATAGATGGCACATTGAAAATAAATTATTTACAAATTCAAATGAATATAACAATAAAAATTGCCCAAAATAAAAATGAAGAAGAATTTATAGATCAGTCATGTAATACTTCACTCTGGGCCAAAATCAAGAAATTTATATTTATATAATTGGAATTCTCAAAGTAGAAAGGGGTAGGCAATTAATATTTAAAGATTTGAAATTTATGAATTTAGTAGAACTTATAACACCACATTTCCAAGAAAAATGAACCTTTTGCACCAGAAATGTAAATAAAATCAAAGCAAGATAAACAAAAATGAAATTATCTAAAACTTGTTATGAATAAAAACTCATTAAATCATATACATAAAAAATATTAGCTATGGAAGAACAAAATTAAATAGCGTCTTATTCCACATTAGAAAGAAAAAAAAAAGACTAAATGTGTAATCTATTTAAAGAACTGAAAGAAAAAAAAAAATCCGAGTGTCAGTATGGCTGAGTGGTCTAAGGTGCCAGACTCAAGTTCCGCTTCCCAAATTTTGAATTTGACAACGACTTCAATTTATGAAACTACTGAAATTATCAAAGAGCATGTCTATTATAGTTAGTATGCCTTCCTAAAAAAGCAACTTCAAGGGTGCTGCATTTCAAGAGTAAGATTTCTTCCTTTAGTGCTTCTTTTGTTGTGTTTCTTCTCGTAATGCAGTGATCAAGTATTGTCAGTTCCTTCCCTGATGCACATACAGCTGGGATGACAGGCGGCTGGGGCTCTATTGCTTGTATCTACTAATTTCTGCTCCTGCATATGGATAACCAGAAGAGCTGGAGCTTCTCCTGTTATGGGCCTCTGGTGACATCTGTTTGTGTACAGGAATGCTATTGATTTTCTTTTAGTTTATTTAAATTGTTGGTACAATGTAAGTATACATAGTGATCACACCATTATATAGAATTTGTACTTGCACACGACACATCTTCATTTCTCTTTTAGCGCCATTCCTATCCCCTCCCTTCAAGTCCCTTTTTGCCCCTCCCTATTACAAAGCTGTAATTTTATTTTATCTTCTTTTTCGCTTTTTCGTTTCACTTTCCTCCTGTCTTCCCCTCCCCCTTTCACAGTTTCCTTTTTCTTTAAAAAAAAAAAATAATTCTTACTTACATATTCAGTTTCTCATACCAGAGAGACAATGAAATATTCACACATATGTGCATGATTTATTTCACTTCTGATTATGGTCTCAAGATTCATATACTTAGCGATAAATGTCCCAATTTGACCTTTCTTTGTGGCTCCACGGTAAATACTTTAAAAACTCATCTTTTTATCCATTTATTGGTTGATGAGCATTTGCTGCTTCCAGGATTTAGCTATTACAATGTGCTATTATAAACATGGGAGCACATATATCCTTTTAGTGTCATGTATTTAATTCTTCCAGGAAGATACCCAGAAGGGTACTAGCTGGGTCCGATGGAACCTCTGATCTCAGTGTCTTGAGGAATCTCCACACTGATTTCCACAGTGGTTGCACCAGCGCACACTCCCAGCAACAGGGAAGTCTTCATTTTCCCCACTTCCTCTCCAGAAGTTATTACTAACAGCCACTCTTTCTGCAATGCGTAGAAATACGAGTGATATTTTAATTCGAATTTCTCAAAAGAAATGGTGTTTCAAATTTCTTGGCATGTTTATTTGCCGTTCATATTTATTTTGAAAGGATATCTAGTTATCTCAGATGCCCATTTTTTGACTGGCTTCCTGTTTGTGGAATCCAATTTTTTTGCAGTATTTATAAGTTCTAAATTATTAGTATTTTTGTGAAGAAGAGCTGACACACATCTTTCCAACTCTATTTGTTGTCTTTTCACATTATTGTTGATTTCTTTTGTTTTGTAAAAACTTTTTGGTGATATCTTAATTCTTGATTCTTTGTGAACAATTCCTGTGCTATTGGGGTTTGCTTACAAAGTCTTTACCTATTCCTACACTTTACAGAGCTTACCTATTCTATATTTCAGAATATATAGATTCTGAAATTGATCCATTTTGATTTTAGTTTACTGCATGGTGAGAGACAAAGATCTAATTTCAGTAATTACCACGTGGAAAGCCAGTTTTTCCAGCACCATTTATTAAAGAGACTATCCTTCTTCCAGTGAACACGGTTGGTTTTTTTTTTTTTTTTTTTTTTTTTTTTTTTTTTTTTTTTTTGTCAAAAATCAGGCAGCTGAGTGTGTTTCAAGTTGTGTCTGCATTTCCTAATCTCTTCCACTGGTGCTCTGATCTTTTTATTTTCTCAAGTCTATGCTATTTGTACCACAGTAGCTCTGCAGCATAATGTGATGCCCCCTGACTTGCCTTCTATTGTCCAAAATGCTTCTGTTATTCTAGGATTTTTTGGTTCTACATGAATTTAGGAACGTTTTCTCTAGCTCTATGAAGTATCCTAATGGTACCTCAATTAGAATTGCACTGAATTTATATAGGAATTTTAGGAATATAGTGTTTTTCACTATTATGTTTCTTCCTACCCAAGAGCAAGGAATATCTTTCATATTCTGATATTTTCTTTGAAAGTATATTTGGTTGTTGCAGGGTCTCACTATACAGCTCATACTTGTGGTGATCCTTCTGCTTTCATCCTTCCCAGCAGTGGAATTACAGGCATGTACCACTATGTCTGGACTCTGGTCACCTCAGTGCACCCCAGGTGGCAGGGCTGGAGAGGCATGCGGGACTAGGGATCAAACCCTGGTCCTTACACTTGCCTACATTTCACCTATGTAGGCAATTTAGTCCTATCTTGACAGCCCACTTTATTTTTCAGAGTACTACAGTTTTCAATGAAGAGATCTTTTTCTTCCTTTGTTAAATTGATTTTTAGTACTTCATTTCTTATGCTGTTCTGAATGGTGGTGTTATGCTAATTTTTTTCTCTCAGTGATATTGTTATGTGAATATAGAAATGCTATTGATTTTGGTGTTGCCTTTGCATCCAACTATTCTACGCTGCAGCATCCAAGGAGGGAAAACTTTTAACAATATGAATCCTCACAGAAGAGACGCAGACAGTACTATTAGATTTCCAAAAGTCTAGATAGATATTGTGATCAGTATTTGTGCTGGAAAATACTTAGAAGTTGTTTTCAGCCATTACAAGAAAAAATATAACTAAGACATTACTAACATATTTCTTAAAATGAAGTGGGTCAAGGTGAAAAACGAAATTATGTATTTAGCTTTGAAAGTCTCTCTCTCTCTCTCTCTCTCTCTCTCTCTCTCTCTCTCTCTCTCTCGGCAGAAATGGGAATTGGACTTAGACCCTTGCGCTTGCCAGGGAAGCACTTACTCTACTGAGCCAACTCTGGCCCTGTTTTTAGCCTTGAGATGAGGCAGGCTCTATGCATAAGTGAGAGGTAAAATCACAATATAGAAGGACAAGTTGACAGTGAAAAGTTACATAGTGAAAAAATGTTCAAGTATAGGTGTTCACAAGGTAGTATGCATGTATATAATGCTGTGGTATGCTTATCCTTATTCAAATTTTAGGGCTTTTAGAAAATAAAATGAGTTTGAGAAACTTTATATTCACAGAATAGAAGACACAGAAAAATGGACAGATTCCTCGAAAGGTACAAATTACCAAAACTGAACCAAGAAGATATAACAACTTTCAATAAGTCAATAACAGCCAACAAAATATGAAATGTAAAAAAAAAAAAAACTCTCCCGACAAAGAAAAGTCCAGGTCCTGATGGATTCACAGCTCAATTCCCCAAGAAATTTATGGGAGATATAATCCGTACACTCCTCACACTTGTCAATGTAATTGAAAAGGAAGCAGTCTTCCCAAAATCATTTCTGGAGGTTAGTATTATACTGATTCAAAAAACCAAGGAAAGACACAACCAAAATGAGAGAACTACAGGCCAATCTCCCTCATGAACATAGGTACAAAAATTCTCAATAAATCCAACCAAACATAATACAGAAAATCATCAAGATCAGACACCGTGACCAGGTAGGATTCATCCCAGGGATGCAAGGGTGGTTCAATATTCAAAAATCTATAAATGTAATACACTGTATTAATAGACTGAAATCTAAAAACCACATGATCATCTCAATTGATGCAGAGGAAGCTATTGCCAAAGTCCAACACTCATTCATGTTCAAACCCCACAGAAAATTAAAATAGATGGACTCTAACTTAAAATGATAAAAGCCATCTATGACAACTCAACAGCTAAAATAATTCTAAATGGGGAAAAACTGAAATCTTTTACTCTTAAATCAGGTACAACACAAGGATGTCCTCTATCATGCCTCCTATTCAACATAGTTTTGGAAACATTAGCAACAAGCATTAGAAAAGAGGGAGAAACAAAAGGAATAAAAATAGGTTAAGAAGAAGTTAAATTATCATTGTTTGCAGATAACATGATACTTGACTTGGAAGACACAAAAAATTCCACTAAGAAGCCACTTGAGTTGATATGGAAATTCAGTGGCAAAGCAAGATACAAAGTCAATACTCAAAAGTCAATAGCACTCCTCTAAACAGATAACAAACACACTGAGAGGGAAACAAACTATAGAAACAATACCTTTCACTGTAGCACAGAGGAAAATGAAATATTTTGGAATTCACTTAAACAAGGAAGTCAAAGATCTTTTCAAGGAAAATTACAACACCCTAAGAAAAGAGATTATAGAGGATTTCACAAAATGGAAATATATTCCATGCTCCTGGATAGGAAGAACCAACATCGTGAAGATGGCCATACTCCCAAAATTGCTGTACAGATTTAATGCAATCCCTATCAAACTGTCACCAACATACCTCCCCGCCCTAGATAAATTGTTCCTAAAATTTATTTGGAACCACAAATAATCTAGAATAGCAAAGGCAGTCTTGGCCAACAAAGGCAAGGCAGGAGACATCACAATTCCTGACTTGAAATTATGCTACAAAGCCACTGTGATAAAATCAACATGGTATTGGTAACAAAACAGACCTGAGGATCAATGGAATAGATTAGAAGATGCAGAAGCCTCTGAAAGCACACTCAATCACCTGTATCTTTGACAAAGTGGCCAAACATGTTTACTGGAAGGAAGATAGCCTCTTTAACAAATGGTGCTGGAAAAACTGGCTTTCTACATGCTGAAAACTAAAAATTGACCCAGCTCTATCACCATGCACTAAATTAAAGTCAAAATGGATTAAAGATCTAAACATTAAAACAGAAACACTCAGTCTCCTGGAAGAAAAAGTAGGTGGAACTCTTGAAGACATAGGGGTAGGCAAAGAGTTCATAAACAAATATGTATTTGCATGGGAAACATTTGTAAGAATCAACAACTGGGATCAACTCTGCTTAAGCAGCTTCTGCACATCAAAAGAAATTGTCAACAGAGTGAAAAGACAACCCACAAATTTTGAAAAAATCCTAACTTATAAGCAACCAGACAAAAGTCTGTTCTCTAGAATATATAAAGATATATTAGGGCCTTCAAATTAAAAGACCCAATCCAGGGCTGGCAAGATAGCTCAGCGGTCTAGAGTGCCTCCCAGGGACCGCGGTTCGAGCCCCAGCACCACATGCCATGCCAGCCCCTCCCCGCAGGGCCGGCTGAGCTCACACCCCACCACCGCAAAAAAAGAATCTGTGATGTGTAGTGAGACACTGTAATAAATAAAGGAATTTTTTTTTTTTTAAAAAAAGACCCAATCCAGAAATGGGCATCTGAGATGAACACACACTTCTCAGAGGATGAAATTCAAGAAGTGAATAAATATATGAAAAAAATGCTCATATCACTAGCTACCCGTGAAATGCAAATTGAAACAACACTGAGATACCATCTCACTCCAGAAAGAATGGCTATCATAAGGAAATCAACCAACAACAAATGTTGGAGAGGTTGTGGGGAAAAGGAAATACTTCTCCACTGTTGCTGGGAATGTAGACTGGTACAACCATTGTGGAGGTCAGTGTGGAGACTCCTCAAAAGAGTAGGACTGGAAATCCATTCAAGCTGGATATCCCCCTACTAGGAATTTTTCCGGAGGAACTGAAAACATCATATTATAGTGACATATGTGTACCTATGTTTATAGCAGCACAATGTGTGATAGCAAAATATTGGAAACAACCAAGATGTCCATCACATGAGGAATAGTTGAAAAAGATGTGGTGTTTCTATATAATGGAGTATTACTAAGCTATAAAGAATGATAAACTTGAAGCATTTATATTGAAGTGGATGCCACTTGAACATATACTCTAAAGTGAGATAAACGAGACACATATGTGAAACTATCATAGTCTCCCTAGTATAAGAATTCAAAAGAAGAAATACAAATAGAAATGTACAACAACAACTAAAAAGAATTGAGTCATGTAGTTAGAGCAAAGTGAATGGCATATGTTGCAGGTACTAATCAACTTTTCTTCTGGATGGTTAACAACCTAAGTTCACAGATCAAAAATTGGAGAAATAGAAGAGCTACAATGTCAGCCAACATTCTGGCTCTAGCCTTTCAAGTTCAGTGAAGACTCAGGACATAGGAGAACCTGTACTGCAACATCATGAAACTCAGTTGTGCTCCAAATTTATTGATCAAGGAGATTATGGAACCACAGAGGAAAGAGATCAAATTTCTTTAGTGTGCCTGGGAAGAGTCACATGGAGAGAAAACTTTCTCTCAGGCTTTCACAGAGAGCAAACTAGTCAAGCAATGGCCAGGACTCATCCAAATGGCTGACATTGACAAAGGATCTACAGAGTGAAGAACAGGATTACAAGATAAACCCTAAGGGAACTTAACAGACCTCATCAGATACAAAGCTACATGTTTTGTTATATAGGTCTTGCTTTATCTTTGTGTAACCACCCAGCAGAAAAGTATAAAAATGAGGTATATAACGTGGGGCCATAATAATAAGTTGAGCTGTAAATGGTTATAGTCAACAACTTCTTCAGATAACTCACTATTATGGTGGACTACTAGACTGTGTTTGATTGTGTCACCAAGCTCAGGCACCTAAAATGTTTTAATGACAATGGAGTACCCATCTTTGATAGGTGCAGACAAAAAAAGGGGGATACAAAGGAACAACCATGATGTGTGTGTATAAATTGTACAGTTGGGGTAAATACACACTACTTCTGCATAGTTCTATGAAAAGAAAAATTAACACTAATAGAAGTTAGAGAAGACATTATGTCGGCTTCTAGTACTATGGAAAACCACTAGGAAGAGAACAGTTAGAAAGTATAATTATTGTAACTGTGCTATATTCAGCTTTAAAAAATAAGTTAAGTATACAGCTACATTCTCAATTCATTGATTAAAGACATGTGCTCTAATAGTGTCTGTATGTTGAATATCATGTATGCATCTTGCACGATAACAATTACAAAAATAATTTGCACTGTATTAATTATTGAATCTGTCCTGTTAATTTGATTTGAAACTGTCTCACTGCTGTTTGTTCTTCAATTAAAAATAAATAAATAAATAAATAAAATAAAATGTAGATACATCCCAAGCATCAGCGGGGTTGATGAGGCAAAATTGAGATAGACTGCTTTTCTTGTTTCTTACTTAACTATTCATACAAATATATCAAGTTGATGTGTTTTTAACTTAGGCAGAAATATATATATATATATATATATATATGTATCTTATTGTTCATTTATATTATATATTATAATATATATATGTTATGTGATATATTAGTATATATATATTATATATTATATATGTATTGTTTATATATATATCAACAATAATGGCATTGTATATATATATGTATATATATCAAATATAATGGCAAAGACAAAAATATTCTACTTGTGTTTATAATTTGAGAATGGGGAATGAAAAGAGATTGTAGAATTAGCTGTTGTAGAAGTATTATAAATTTTAGGCTTGGTTTCTTTTATGCAAATTATTTAGTTGGTGTTCCTTTAATTCTTGATTTATATCTCTGAGCAAAAAATAAAGAAAATGAAAGACATTATATTGAATACAAAGACATGCATATATGGGAATGGTATATGCATGTGTAGGCTTGTACTTTTTCTGTGGTGCACAGAACATTTTTGCAGTGTTGAAAGCTAGTTTTAAGAATTATAAATCCAGAAATAAATAGGTAAACTTTTGAATAGCCCACTACTATTGTGGACTACTAGAGTATATTGTAATGTTTTGCTGAATTCATGCACCTGCAGTGTTTGTATGGCAATGGAATACCCATCTCTAAAAACAGTAAAGGAAAAAAAAGTGATATAAGTGAAGGACCATTTTATGTCTGTATATGCAAAATCATTATGATAGACATACAGCTACTTTCTTTTACTTCAATAAGAAAGTTTTGTACTAATGATATTTGGACAGGATATCATGTCTGAATCTTCTACTATGAAAAACCACTATAAAGACATCAATATGCAATGTATTAATTGTTGTAACTCTCCTACCAACCTGTTTTGAAGCTGTTTCACTGCAATTTTTTTCCTTAATAAAATCAATAAAAATAAATAAGTAGGTAATCTTTGAGCTTTTATAGTGAAAAGTATAGTCACTCGCCACATGGAGAGAGTAGGTAAATCTGACCAGACAGTGAGTAACAGAAAGAAGGACATTGGGAGAGAAAGGGTGATACTGTTGGCTTCTGATGAAACAAGAAAGAAAAACTCAAGGAAGCATATGAAAGGAGAAAGCACTTTTACATAGAGTACAATACCAACTCTGGGAGTACTGATGTTGAGAGTGTCAGCTGTCATAGAAATTCCCCAGAAGTGAGTACTGAATCAGAGACTGCAAAGCACAAAAGCCTAGTGCATTTAGGAAGAAAAGAAATAATCTTCAAGGGAGAGATAAAGAGAGAGGGGGAGGGAGAGAGAAAGAGAGAGAGAGAGGGAGGGAAAGAGAGAGAGAGAGAGAGAGAGAGAGAAGAGAAACTTTAGCTAATCTTTACATTATTTCTCCAAACTATAACTCTTTAATTTTTAAAAGCAAATTAAATTTGCCCTTTTCATATTTATCAGAATTAGGGTCTCCCTCTATCAAAGTTATATTTCTTAGTTTTTTTCTACTAGCTGTTCCTCAAAAATGTTCCCAAAGGAAACCTTTATTTTGCTCAAATACTGTTGTCAATATATTAGTGTCTAGTATCACAGAAATACAAAAAATATGGAAGGCAAGGAAATGTTCACAAATTAATCAAAATGGTTTAACTACTTTATGGACGTCTTAGTGAAAAATTAGGCACAGAACTTGGAATAAACAAATCAAATTTCTAAACCTTAGTGTTGAAACCTAAATGTTCATACATGAGACTGGGCAATGTATCAAATCTAAAAAGATCACAAATAGGTTATTACAGGGGCTGGCGGTATAGCTCAGTGGACTAAGCGCTTGGTTAGGTAAGCACAGGGACCAGGGTTTGATCCCTGGTTCCCCATGCCGCGCCGGCCCTGCCTTTGGGTGCGCTGAGCCAGCGATGCAATCCAGGCGTGGTGGTGCGCACTTGTAATCCCAGCACGTGGGAGGCAAAAAGCAGGAGGATCACTATGAATGTGGGCTGCATAGTGAGACCCTGAACCAAAAAAAAAAGAAAAAAGGTTATTACAAGAATTAGATTTTTTATTGTTTTATTCTATTGTTTTTGTTTTATTTCAGCTTAGATTTTCATGTGTAGATTTCACTTCTAACTAAAAAGCTATTTCCAAAGAATAATCATGGATCCAACATCCTTTTGTTCATTGTGCTAACAAAGTTAAACAAAATTGAACAAAATGTACAAAGTTTGCTAACAATGTTAAACAGGGACTTAAACAGAGTTCAAATGCTTTGATCACGTGATTCTTCCTGACAAAAGGTATCTACAAGGTAAACTGAGACACACACTCTCTCTTTTTTAAAAGATAGGAATCTATTAAACTACAAGGACAAAAATCTATGATTATAAAGTTGTGACTTTCAAATACTTTGAATTGCTATAAATGGAAAAGGCCACATCTTTCTCTTGCCTTAGTAAGTGAACAGTGATCCTCCTGTTTTCAGTGTCCCAAGCACTGGGATTACAGGTGCTCACCACCGGACCCAGTCTCAGTCCCTGTCTCAGCATGCCCCGAAGGCAGGGCCAGAACTGCATGCTGGGGAACAAACTGTGGGACCTTGTGTCTGCCCGGGCAGGTGCTTTAACCCACTGAGCTCTCTGGCTGGCCATTTTTTTAATGCCATTGGTATGGAATCTCACTACCCAACTTGGACTCATAGTGATTCTCCTGTTTTCAGCCTCCCAAGTGCTGGGGTTACATGCTTGCACTTCCATGTCCAGTCTGTGTGGCCAGCTCAGCATGCCTCAGGATGGGGCCAGCATGGCAAGTGGTTCCAGTATCAAATCCTGGTCCCTGCATTTGACTCAGCAGGTGCTTAGTCTGCTGAGTTACTTCATTAGCCATTCAACAATTTTTATGTAAGCTTAATATAGTCATCTTTTCTTTTTCCTCCTTAATTATTAAATTAGGGCATCATACATTAGTTTCTGTGATTGACTATGAAACTAATTTAGATTTGCAAATATTTTAATTTTTTAACTAAGTCCACGATTTCCACAGGTCAGTAGGATCTACCTGGTCACTAGGTGAAGTGGTGCACCTCTATATTTTAACAATTATAGTTGAAAACATATGTATTGCTTTTCATGTATAGTACACAGAAGATAAAAAGCAAAGAATAATTTTAGTGCATATTTTGTTGTAATTTCTCGGCATTGTGCATGTTTTTACTTGTACATTTTTTTTTTGTAAGAATGTAGGGCTTTTAGGATAGAAATATCATTTTAGCCATGTTAGGACCTGTGTGGAGTTTGGCACATAAAAATGCAAAGATCTGGAGGTGGGACTTTGGATTTAATTTTCCAATTATGATGTAGGGTGTCACTAGTGGAGCATGTCCTGTTTTCCTTAAAGGTAACAGTTTCAATACTGATCAGCACAATCCTCCAAAGGGAAGCAAGGTCTTCTTTGTCTTGCTTCACATAAATCTGCATTTATTGAGATCTTGTTAGATCTTATTAGTCAGCCTTCTTCCCATGTACAAGACTATGTCTTACCTTAAATATAGCAACAGTGAGAAGAGCTTATCTTTCCACTTACCTTCTGATAGTATGAGGAGGCTATAGGCAGTCAGGCCATGAAACTTGGCTTTAACTCTTGGACTCTATCAGTCCATTACTTAGGATAAAGCACTGCAATCAAAACTCAGTTTCTTCATTGGTAAGACAATGAAAAACAATGTATACTTCACAATTTTACAAACATATGCTATTATTTTATAAATAATATACTACATTGCCATTCCCTTCTTTCTAGTGGGTTGAAATTTGTATTTTGCAAATCTGATGTTCATTTTCCTGTTCAGCCTATTTTCATAGTCTTCCCTTGCTCCTGAGATAAAGTGAAAATCCTCTCAGGTGGCCCATGCCTTATTCTCAGTATCTTGGGATATCTCACTCTTTTTTTTATATGCAACCACAGAGACTTCATTAGCTCTTGAAATACTTTGTTCATACATTATTCTGTAGAGTTTCTGAGCTCTTATTATAATTTTGGTTCTCTACTCAGATCTCTCCACAGTGACACAGGATCCTGGGATACCCTGGGTGCTCATGGAATAAGTGTGACAGTTTGGCCCTTGAATGTTTCCCAAAGCCTGGTACACTGGAGGCTTTGTTGCCACTCTTGACACTATTGAAAGGTAGTAGACTCTTTAGAAGGGGGACCCAGATGGAGAGAATTAGGTCATTGGGAGAATGCCCTCGAACAGATATTTGGACCCATTCCCCTTCTCTTATTCTCTTTCAGTCTCTGTCTGTCTCTATCTGTCTGTATCTCTCTGTCTCTGTCTCTATCTCTGTCTCTCTCTCTCTCTCTCTCTGGTCTTGTCTCACATCCATCATACCTTAAAAAGACTTCTACCATATGTTCCTGTCCTCACTTCAGGACCCAAAAATAACACAACCAACAGGTTATGAAGAAAAATTTGAAACAGTGAGTCAAAATAAAGCCCTTTCCTTTATTAAGGTGATCTTACATATTTACTACTTGGATGGGAAACTGAGTATCACACAGAGTTGTTTAGAAAAGAAGTTGATGCTTGTAGTAGGTGAACAGTGACAAAAGAAAAGGGAGTTACACCTTGCAAGGAGATTTGTTCAGTTTCAGCTAGCATGGGTTGTATAGGAGTTTGGTTGTGGGCTCTTTTTTTTTGTTTCATCTTCAAATTAAAAGCAGGCATACATTTTTTCTGTATGTATTAGTTTGTCCTTACTGATGCGTGATACTTGACCCCCACAATTTAAAAATGAAAAGATCGATTCTAGTTCACAGTTTGTAGCGCAAGACGACATGGGAGAGGGGCACGGGGTAGGAGAAACAGTGCATTGCAAAGTTGACAGGTGGGGGGGGAGAGAGAGAGAGTGAGAGAGAGAGAGGAAGGGAGACAGAGACACAGAGAGAGACAGAGACAGACAGAGAGACAGGGAGAGAGACAGAGACAGAAAGACAGACAGAGTCAAGGAGGGCAGAAGACCCACCTTCCAGGCTGTGTTCAAAATGATCCACCTACTCCAATCAGACTGTCTTTTAATCCCTCAAGCTGTATCACACTTTCATGAGTAACTCCCTTCCCAAAGCCCTACATATGAGTGTTTGGAGGGACATTTAATGGTAAACCGTGACTGTGTTATCAGCCAGTATTTAACTGTTAACTAATAGCTACTAAGAAAAATAGCAACACTAAGCTGTACCTTCAAAAACAAAATATGTCTCCTTTTCAATAAAGTTTGGGGTTTGCTAGTAGGAAGCTCATTCTGTCACTGTTATATTTCTAAATTTCTTGCTACATGAGATCTTTACAACCTATTTCTTTTTTCTCTAAGGAGAAAACACTCTTCTCAGGAAACACTGAGCACATGCATACATTAAGAACATAATTTTTTTCTACCAAATTAGACCACTAATGGAGAGGGCTCATGGCTGTGAGAGTCAAACAGTGAGTCAATAAAAAGCTAAAACAACTTCTTTGCTGAGAAAATGATCAGTAAATTTTTCTCCTTATGTTACTGATGAGGCCTTTGGTAACAGAATATTCATTCAGTAAACACAAAAACCTAACTTGTCTTAATAAGCTTCTGGAAAGTTGCCAAGTATTAGTGACACTTTAGAATACAGCTAGGTGAGAAGTTTCATAACATCTCAAATATTGCACAAATAAAGACTATTACTTTGCATAAGGACAGTGTGTCCTATGGTTTTCAAACTAGGTTACTGTACCTTAGCAGAAATACTCTGTAGCATACCTGTGGAGTGATAGCCACAAGAGACCAGTGGAAGATTAGCTCACTTCCTTAGGGAATCAGTTATGGCCTAAGACACCAGCTGAATGAATATTTATGTTGATTAGGTGGGAAATCGACTGTTTTGAAGGATAGAAATTTTTTAGGTTAAGTGAAAAATATATAAAACATGCTTGGCTAAAGGATTTCCAGAGGAAAACATAATTGTGAAGTTCTGTGTATTTGAAAATAGTTTATGTTACATTAGCAGAAGTGAAATATACTAAATCAGTAGAATTAAGTGAACATGGCTCAGTCAGCAAGCTGTGCATGCCTTAGTGAGCAGGAAATTTGGGGCAATTTATAATGATGATAGAGGAAGACTCTCTGGTATTTATTTTCTTGGCACTATGTGAGAGAAAGTGGTAATCTGCTGGATTTTGGCAGGGGTTTTCCCGAGAGCATAGCTAAGGTTTAACAGGAAGAGCTGGATGGGGAGATTTCAGAAGGATTAACTGTTTTTGGGCTCAGAAATTTCTCTAATATCATTTCTCCTTGCCATTTGTCACACTGTCATTATCACCATTATTTTAGAAAAATCAAAAATTGTGAATTGACTTTTTTTCCTCATCTTCTCTGCCTGGTTGGAATTGGTATTTGGAAGAACTCTTGTATTGGTCAGCTGTAGGCTCGATTCCCTCAGTGTTGTATAGGTGGTTAGGTACTGACCAACCTGGCGGCCCTCTTTCCATCAAATCCATCACCTGTCTGTATCAATAGGTATCAGGCTACCTATTAAAAGAGTAATATTTATTGACAATAAAGTATAATTTAGAGGATTGCAATTAAAAGCAAACTGTACTTATTTCTCTTCTTCAGTGGATACACAATTTTGATGATTTCTTGTTCAAATGCAAGTCTGTGAATATACATTAGTTCATCTTCCTCCAGAGACATATTCCAAGACAAGAAGTGACATGCAATCAGCAGTCTCTTTGAAATGTCTGAGGATGTGAAGACAAGATATGGAGAAGATGCAAGAGCCTAGAGAGCTTGTCTGGGGATGCAGTTTGGGAGCTCATCTCTAATAGCTTTGCTGTCCGTACCTTAGAAAATGGAGTAAAATGAGCACCACAGAAGTATTTTGCTTAGAGGGCTGGCCAAATAGTTCAGTGTATTATAGCGTCTGCAAGTAGAAGAAAGGATGGGGGGGGGGGTAAATCACCCGCAGGGCTGCCCTGCCAGCGCTGCCCCTGGGGCGGGGTGAGACAGCAATTGAGACTCTTAGGAGATTGTAAACAGGTGGATCACTATGAGTTTGATCTAGTAGTGAGCCCCTAAATACCCTGTAGACCCTTCCCTAAAATATAGGAGGAAAAAAAGAAATTTTCTGCCTGCTATTGCAAAGAGCATGAATATTGGTACCTCTTGCATTGGTGGAGCTTTGGTCCCTGTGGATTTTTAAAAGTTTTTTATTCATTTATTGAGAAAAAAAGATGAGCTAGCAATGATACAGTTTCAAAACAGGTTAATAAGACAGTAAAATAATTAATGCATTGTGTAATGTTGTCTTATTCAGAGGACAAGATGCAGACAAGTTATCTTGTCTAAACAATATTAGCACAAACCTTTCTTCTCATTGAACTAAGAGGAAGTAGCTGCATATCTATCCTATTTTTAAAGTTTTTTATTAATTTTATTGAGAAACAAATAGCAATGAAACAGTTTCAATAATTAATGCATTGCATACTGTTGTCTTCGTAGTGGTTATTCATAGTCCAAGATGCAGACATGATAACATGTCCAAACACTATTAGTATAAATCTTTTTTTCTCATTGAATTAAGAAAAAAGTATCTCTATATATCTCTCCTATTTTGTATATATAGATATAAAATTATCCTTCATTTGTATCCCCTTATTTGTTTTAGTTTTGTCAGAGATGGGTATTCCATTTCCATTTAAATATTGCAGGCACATGAATTCAGCAAACTAATCCAATAATAGTCCAGGAACAATACTTTTGACCTCTCTCACTGGTAGGCAGCAAGGACGTCTTCAAAAATTCTGAGGCACAGAGATATTCATGGCAATGATTTAGGAATACGCGGATACGGTCAGCACCAAGGCTACCGCAAAGGCACTGATGATGTCCACAGCATGCTCACGCCGGACGTCTTGCTCTTCAGAATTATTGTATGATTGACTTCTCTCTATTTGAGTATTTCTGTATCAAAGTAAGGATAGGACTAACAATACAGTGTCTGTTTATTTCTTGCTACCCATATAACAAACACATTGTGACTTTTTGTTCCCGCATCACTTAGCATTGTATCATTTGAATAGCACATAGCTCCTTTTTTTGCAGAGATAGTATACTTACAAATTAATGATAGCAAGACTTGTGCATTTGCTCCTATGTATTTTTCTCAGCACATTTCATATTCTAGTTCCTTGATTTGTGAGACTTTCATAATTTATACTTTCATAATCAAATGCATCTTCCTACTTGAGAGAGCACATCACATCTTTATACTTCTATGATAAAATTAGGTATTAAATAGTTCATACATAGGTTGAACCCATAAGGTAAATATTAATAAATAATGCCATCAAATCTATAACATACAAGCTGGATTAGTGTCATGCACCTGTAATCCTAAGTACTTGGGAGACTGAAGTTGGATAATTAAATTTGGAGGCCAAGTGGGCAACCTAATAAGATTCCAAAAAGCAGTACTAGTACTTCAGGAAACAATACTAATAACTATGGAACCCCATTTAAAACACTATGAAATATATGTTGTTCTTGAATTTTACAACTTTTGCTGTTCATTTCTTCCCTAGATCCTTCATTTAATGAAGATTTCATTACTTTTATAATTTCATTTGGGAACTATTGTTTCCTATAATCCTTACTTTCTTTTATCTTCTTTATTTTACTGTTAAACAGTTTAAAGTTATTTCCAAAGTAAAGAAGTATTAGTAGAATTTGTTTTTAATTCCTAGTTGAGGATCTTAGGAATCAAACTCAGGTCTTTCATCAATTAATTTTTATGCTATATTTAGCAAATTTTTATACTGGTGATTGAACCCAGGACCGTCAAAATAAACCCCAGCCTCCCATAATGCTAGGATTACAAATACGTCCCACAGTTTTCAGCAAGTCTTTTCAAATTTTAAGATTTCCTTCTTGTGTTAATTCTTTAAACATCTGCATTTGCTTTGTAAGTGGATTATATTAAAAATTCCTTGAAACAGTGCAGATATGACAATGGAGAGAAAAGTGTTTGAGGGTGCAGCATAATAATTAATATATTTATAAGTATAGTGGTTTTTTTTTTTTTAACTTCTAGTCTTGCTTTCAAATGTCTGAAAATCCCTGAAGCTCTTTCAACTTTATTAATGAGCACACAGCCTGTGCTATTTGAGCCAGGCTCATCCATAGGAAGGTATTCCATCAGGTCAAGGGGTCAGGAGGTCATCCCTTATGCCTCTGAAGTCTACCTTCTCTTCTCCTCTTCTTTTTGGATAGTAAGTCTTTAGAAATCATCACCACCATCATCATCATCATTATGATTATTATTATTTTATTGAAAGGAATTTAAGTGTGTTTTTTTGACTTGATTTTTGTTATACAAGTTTTTTATTTAAAACATAATATTCTTTTCGTTTGTTTGTTTAAAGGAGGCATTTCTTTCAGACCTATCCTCTACAACATGTGAAAATGTGTGTCTCCCCTTGTCTGGTGAAGATATTTCAGCTGAAATAAATATTAAGAAGCAGTTGGCTTTGGCTTCCACATTGCCTTTTAAGATTTACTCTGTTTATAGACATCTATTTCTCAGTTTTCTCAGCAGAGATTCAGCTCCTAAATTTATTTTACCAAATAAAAATAGAAATTCCTTTATATGACATAATGATTTTCTTTCTTTCAAAAGAAGTATGTGAACTTATTTGGAAACCTTCCAAATTGTGCATCATGTCAAATATCTAAAGGTAAATGACATATAATTCTTTTAGGACAGGGAAGGGAAAGGAAGGCAATATAACAAGAGTGTAGGTTTCCTATGCACATGTGCCAACTCCTGAGATGAGAGCAGTCACTCTGCACATGCAACCTTGATGCACACACTTAATTCTTTCCAGAATTCATGTCACAAAGTGAGTTGGATGAGAACCAAATCAGATTTCCCGTCGGTTCACCTTTTAATGTAACCATTGAATTTTATCCCATTCTCCTATGATTAGATTTGCCACCAAAACTGTGTAAAGAATTAAATTTATGAACTGAGGTATCACTCTACCACAAACACATACAAATTAAAGTTAATGTCACAAACAATGTGAAAGATGTCAAAATACAGAGAAAAGTAGAATTATAGAAAAGAAGAATTTGTGTTTGCCCAGCCTATTTTGCATATAGTTCAGGAAGCTGTCAGTTTTGAGTGGGGTCCACAGCAAGAGAAGACAATGCAACAGATTCAGGCTGCTCTGCCTACTACTCTCACACTGCACCCTATTACGCAGTAGACCCACTGGTACTTGAAGTGTCAGGAGAAAATAGTGATGCTGTTTGAATCCTCTGGTGGGCAAATCACAGGCAGGCCTTTAAGATTTTGGAGCAATGTGCTGTCAACCACTCTAGACAACACTTTCCCTTTGAGAGATTGCTCACGGCTTGTTCTTGGCAAGCTACGGCTTAATATCAATTATAATTTAATACCAGTGCTTAAGTATTGCTGAAGATGCATTAAGTTCTAAGATGTCAACAGAAAACCTGGTGTGGTGGTACATGTTTGTTATCTTATCACTCAGGAGACTGAGACAGGAGGTTAACAATGAGTTCAAGGCCAGCCTTGATACAGCCTGAGTGCAAGGCTGGTTTAAACTATACAGTAAGACCCTGTCTCAAAAACAAAGCAAAACAAAAATCCACCATAAACAAATGTCAACAAACCATCAGAAAAAATGTTTGCTTTCTACTCTGGGAAGTGAATTAGTGTATTTTTCAGTACTATATAGGACAGTGCCATTACTGTGTTTGTTATGAAATATGATTTACATACATGTGCTTTGGTGTCAAGTTGACAAAGGGTGGGCTTGTAAGGCTTAATCTTTATTGTCAACCTGACTAAACTGAGATGTACTGATAAATTAGCAATGAACACTTCCGGATGTGTCTCATGCCTTTGAGGGTGTTTCCAGAAACAACTGGCACATGGATCAGCTAAATGAGGGCAGAAGAACCATCCTGGCTGGGCGTGGCATTGTCCAATAGATTTACAGCCTGGTGAGAAGATAAAAGGAGAAAAAAAAAAATCATCCAGCATTTGAAAGCTTCACTTTGCTTGAGCGGGTTTGTCTTTTGCTGCTGTCACTGCCTATGGACCTCTGATCTTTTGCTGTTTTGATGTAGACTCACAAGAGTGACTCGCCAGGGTGCCTGAAGCTGTGGAGTGGGCTGCCTCATGATCTTTCCTGTCCTGTGCTTCCCACGCCCGTGTTGAGTAGCTGCTGCTTGCTCAGCATCTCCGGGGCACACATGCCCACTGTAGGGGCATCTGGCTGCTGCTCCTCTAAACCAATCTGATAAATCTCCTTCTATAATTACACATGCATATATATTTGTCTTGGTCCTTCTTCTCTAATACACATTTTATAAAACTTGATAGTTTGCAAGCCACTTATACTTGCCTGAATTTTCATTTCTCCCTAGAGACAGTTTCCCATTTTATATATACATAATCATAAGGCCTGAACAGCAAAAGTGTTTTCTCAAAAAAAAAAAAAAAAAAAAACCACATGATAATAGAACTGATACTTTAAAAATAATTCTTTTGACTTTGTCTTTCATTCCTGCGCCTTTGATAAATATTTTCACAGCATCTTCTATCTCACAAGGAATACTATGATTTGCAAAAAAATACAGTACAAAATAGGCAGGAAGGACAAGGCATAAAAAGCAGATGCTTGTCCTAAAATCAGATAATAGTAGTAAAGCTAGTAGTTGTTTAGGGAGTTTCTTTAATACAATGTCAAATATAGATGTCAGGTAAGTGTTTTTAGTGGTGGTCATAATTATTCTCAATACAAAATTAAAATTTGAAATGAAGGCTTGCAAGCATGATATGATGGTTCAGAATATAAGAAAAATAGTGAACATGGCACTTACTAAAAGCAGAGACCACAGTCCCTCCAATTTCTAAATACAAACTATATTATTGGAGACTAGATAGGATCATCTGCGTGGATATCAAAACGGGAATAACTTATCAAGGCAGGTTCATTTTCTTGAGAATTCGACTTTGGTATACTCCAAGAGGTATATCTGTAAAATCATCATGAGCAAAAGCTCCAGAAAATAAGAATTACAGTAATCCAGGATTGAAAATTCAGAAACATTTGCCTGCACGACCAAAGCTTTTGTGCTGGTCTGTGCCTACAGCCTTGCTGGATTTATTTCCACACAATATATATATATATATATATATATATATATATATATATATATATATGGCAGTAATAGTTTCAACCAGTATAAATAACCTTATGGAAGACTAAAAATCAGATTTTTTTACTTGAGTGTGAGCTCATAAATGTTTTGTTGTTTGCAGTCAAAATATATCATTACTAAAATAAAAGTTTAGATTATTAGATTCCATCAGCCAGTAGGGGAAAAGCTGATTTATTTCTAGATTAATAGCAATATCCTCTCAAATAGGTGGCCTATTATAGCACAGCTTGAGATGCATGGACTCTCTGATTTTACAGTGCTAGCATATATTTGCACTGAAATATCATAGGCAAAAGGAAGAGGAAAAAAAAGGAAGAGAAATTTCGGAATTCTATTGAGCACACTAAGGTAGCAAGGTATGAACACTGTGTTATCTATTGGATTTCATGATGTTGACAATCATTAAATGTAGATTACGTAACAAAAATACACAATTTCCAATAGTCAAATTTAATATTCATAGTGTTTTATGCTTAGGAGTGGTTTGGGTTTGCTCCTTTCTATTTCCTTGGGTTTGCTCCTTTCTATTTCCTTGTATATAGGATACAAACATTGACTTGGATACTTCTTAAAGTCTGCTCAAGCCATAGAATTCTATACCTGCCTGTCTCATCTAAATGCAAACACGGACACTAAGTCACATATCCTGGTGCCATTACCCTCTGTACTCCTTTCTCATTGTCCCTCTAGACTTGGTCCTATTGTTGGCTTTGGACAATAGAACATAAACAAGTACATTACAAAAAGAAATTTGAAGGATACCAGTGCATTCTACTGCATCATTTTAGAACCCTGACCTGGAAGCACAGCATAAGAAATCCAGTTAAGCCCCCTGGAGACCTGCATAAAATAGCCAAGACCCTAAAGGAACCAATTGCCAAATTAGTGACTAAGGTACTGGACTTGGAGCCAAGAAGATATAGCAAAATGTGTTAGTCTAGAAGTAATTAAGTTAATTGAGAAAATTACAAAAAAATATTGTTACTTTATGACAGTAAGTTTCAGGTTTTTTGTTACAGGACAATAAATAACTGATCCACCATTTGGAAATGGCTCCACATAAATAGATCCTTGGACTACTTGTAGCATTAAAGCAACACTTTTTATTTGCCTATCAGAATACAAATTCTAAAAAGAACTGGATCAAATATTGTGTAGTATGTACTGGTAGAAAAGGGAAAGGAATCTTTTCAGTCTTGTATATGATTAGGTTTATAGCACTGAATGAAACATCACCATTGTACTATATATAAGTGATAATAAATCCCTTCCAAACTTGAATAATAAAATCCATGCATATTGTTCCGCAGTTGTTTGGGTTCAGAAATTCTAGCATGACTTACCAGCCCCTGAGACTGTGACTGAGACTGGGAGAGGTGGCGTGCATCTGTAGTCCCAGCACTTGGGAGGCTGAAAACGGGAGGATCACTACAAGTCCAATCTACATAGAGAGACCCTGTAAGCCATGTACTAAATACATGAAAAAAAATAAAATAAGAGAAATAAAATTAATGTCACACACTACATGAGATAATTTCTAAGAGGGCTGTGTGTGGTGTGTGTGTGTGTGTGTGTGTGTGTGTGTGTGTGTGTGTGTGTTGCAGAGAATAAACAACAAATACACATATGGATCTATAGAAGTTTTTCTTTATTCCTTGATCTGTCCCAAGTAAAACATACTCTGTTACAAAATTTGTGGATGAACCATATGTCCCAGAGCCTTCAGATGACCCAGTGAAAGAATTTCAGGGAAGGCGTACAGAAGAGATAAAATAGAGATGCAAAGAGAAGCCCAGGTGTAATTCATCTCACAGTGGCCCTTATCTCCAGAATTGTTCAGGTCAATTGCACCTTGGAGAAAATTGACTAAGTTACTAGTTTGGGGCAAAACTGTTTTAAAACCAATCTTTTCAGATGGAAAAGAGGAAAGCCTTTGACATGAGGGCATTTCTGAGGATGAACTACAGAGGGAAATGTAATGATCTGTAAACCTTCACATCTGTTGACAGCTGTTCTCTGGTGTGCTTCAGAGAAAAAAATGAGACAGAAATGTGATTCATCAAGTGAGGATACTGAGAAACTTATTACAAATATGAATTGAAAGGAAATGTACAAAATTATGGAAAAGTCATGTGATAGGTATCCTCTTGCTTTGTTTTGTATGAGACAAGTCAGATTAGTAAAACTAGATATAAAATATCTAATAGCATGATTCAAATCCATATTTGAATTTTAAATTCTGTATCCACCATTCAATAGTTTTGGGGATTTGTGTAAGACCTTAGTTCTAGTCAAGAAACAGATTTTATACAGGACAGATAATTTGTACGATGATTCTATAATAGTCACCCAAATAATGAAATGTAGAAGAGCCAAGGATATCTGTTCGCACATTAGAGACCAAAAGAAACAAGTTGAGGGCCTGAATCCTGCAGTAAAGTCTTACATGAGTACAGCTGGAGGCCTAGAGGCAGTAACAATGTCTCATGGGTATTATATGTATCAAGGATCTGTCCTTGGAAGCCCAAGGTCAGTGATAGAAGCTGGAAAGCTAGTCAGTCTGCACCAGCAGGATGCAGGATCTTTGCCAGCAGGCTGAGGTGTCTGCACCAGAGCCAGGAAGTGACATTCTAGGTAAGGACCAGAGCTCCCCTGCAAAGAACCTCAACATCCTCCATGACAGTAAGGACTGGATCTCCTCCAACAGCAAAAACAACTGAGTTCATATCAGGAAAACACTGTGAAAAGCTTCTCCAGGAGAGTCAACAGCCACCATCTTCCCCTCCAGTTCTCCTTTTATGCTTCTGGCAACAGTCCTCAGGTGGGCCTCCCATATTGACAGCCACGCTAAGATTGGCTGTGTGTTACAAGTTGACCATTAGTTATTGTACTATGGCCTCTCACATCTAAGAGATTAGGAGCATGCATCTGTAAAATTCATATGGAATTACTCATTGTTTTGTTTTAATAAGTCAGTGAGACTTTTACCAAAAATGCATTATCTTAATATGAATTTGAAGTGTTTGGGCCGGGGAGATTTCTGCTATGTGATTCTGGATTTCAGGAACACATCTCTGAATGACTCTTGTCTTAGTATCTGGTGCTTCCTCTTCACACACTTCAGAAATAGACAGGGTTGCCAGTTGATTGAAATCCATTATTAGAAACAATCTCTATAATCTGGGGTGGCTCCAAGTCAAGAAAGTCCCCATGCTTCATGATTCTCAGCAATAGCTACATCTCCAGCCACATTAATGGGAGGCGAGGGAAGTCTGATGACCAACTTCCCCCAGACACAGCCCAGGGCCACTCACTGTCCATGCAGCTTTCTATGCTAGATACACACTGAAAGATCTGTTTGCCTCAGCTATGCATGGCAAAACTTTGTAAAGCTCAACACCCACTCTGAAAACTAAAACTTACTCATTTATTGCACAGTTTAAGCACTGCAATCAAGCTTGAACAATGAGGTCTTAGTACTGTTAGAAAGGAAAAAAAATCTCACATATTGCTCTCCAAATTAAAAGAAAACCACAGTAATATGCATGCCACAGACAAGCCAACACTGGCCTAGGCCAAAAGTCCAAACCTCCTTTCAGAGGTGACATTCTGGGTGCTTAGGGAAAGCTGTTGGCAATTGCATCTGACTCGCAGATTTGTATTGCATGTCACTGTGGCAAACAGGGCATATTCTTGTAAACTAAAAATAAGCAGACACCTGGGTTTAAGATTTTGTCTTAGATCCACTTGAAAAAATTTGAGAATTTTATATTGTATATAAAACATGATCTCTGAAGAAACAAATGGTAAAAGATTATGAAAGCAGTCAATAAGATGGAAATGCATGATTTTCATCTTTTAAAATAAATCAACAAGATGGGTTAAGAGGTGATAACCTAGGGGCAAAAAGAATTATCTTCTGATACTTCCAAATAATTAGCCAGTCTCAAACTCAACCTTTATTTTATCCTTTTGGAATTTTTTTTAAAAAAACTTTTATTAGTACATGTTTGAAATTCATGCAATATACAGTCATTGACAAGAGAAGTCCCATGTAAATACTACAGTTTATTTCTTTTTTCTTAAACTCTGCCACCATTTCCTCCCTCTCCTCTGCTTTCCCTGTCCCCTTTTATGTTTTGCTTTGTTTTTTGTTTTGTTTTGTTTTTTAGTATTGGGGATTGAACTCAGGACCCTGTGCTTGCCAGGCAAGAGCTTATTCTACTGAGCTATCTCCTGGCCTCCCTTTTTTATACTTGTTATTATTTATTTTGGCTCCTATGATAGCATGTAGTGCCTACCATGAGCAGTGTTATCAGGTTCCTGTTCATGGAACATTTTGCGCTCTCATTTTCACTTTCCCTTCTACTCACCCTTGATTTTTTTCCCTTGGATCAATTCCCTACTGTGAGAGATCCATCTTCCTGTCCTTTTCTAGCTCACTCTTTGCCATTTTCTTTGTTTGTTCTTTGCTAACTCAAATGACTGATATAATACCATATTTAAGATTGTATGTTTGGTTTGTTTCACTCAACATTATATTTTATAGGTGTAGCAATTTTCCTACAAAGCCTCAAACATGTCATTCTTTATTCTGAACAGTGTTCTACTATTAGACACCACATTTTGTTTAATTTTGTGTTGATAGGTATACAGGCTGCTTCTGGTGTTTAAATACTATGAATCATGCTGCTCTAAACAATTGTATGCATGCACCCTGTAATATGACTTAAGTTGTTTGGAGATGATACCTAGCTGGGGACTGTCTGGAAGATATGGAATTCATAATTTGTTCTTTGAACAATCTCCATACTGATTGCCATGATAATTGTGCCAATTTGCATCCCCCAACAATGCCCATTCATCACAGCTATGCCAGCATTTACCCTTGTCTTATTTCTAATGATTATCAGTCTTTCCCAAGTAAGATGCAAGCTTAGCACTCTTTTAATGTTTATTTTTATGAAAGGCTAGAGGTATCAACATTTTTCATCTGTAAAGTGTCTGTTCATTTATGTTGCCCATTTCTTGACTGGGTGTTTAACTTTAGATGATTTAAGTTTATTAACTTCTTTGTATATTCTAGAAATTAGTCCTTTGTCTGAGCAATCAGTAATTTTTTCCCATCTTGTAGGTTTTGTCTTCACTCTACTGATTGATTCTTCCCTGTATGGAAGCTTTTTAGTGTGATATAATTCCATTTGTTGATTCTTGCTGTTTATTATGCAACTGAGCTTCTGTTTAAAGGATCCTTTATTATATCTATGCCTTCAAGTGTTTTATCTACAAGAAAATTTAATGTAGTTGTTGTTGTCTTGCATGTGTATTCCTTAAACTTGGAACCTCACCTATGAAAATATCCCTTGAGCATCACAACAGCTGATGTAGCCCATGGGACAGTGAAGTGAGTGGTCCATATTGGCTATGAAAACAGTGCCCAAAGATGGAGAACCCTGCAGAATGGCCAATAAATATCCCAGTGCCACTACTGCTACTGTAGCCATCTGCTTGGCAGCTTGGAAGGCCCCAGGGCACTGGAAAACAGTCTGCTTAGAGCATGGGAATGTCTTGCAAGCGTTGGAAGTGATAGACAACTTCCTCCTCCTCACCTTGAAATGGTGAGGTGGGAGGCTTGGCTGTTCTTTATTCTCTTCTGCTGCATAAATGAATAGGCAGATGTCCTTGTCTAGCAAGTAGACCAGCTGTAGCACATAGAGGAGGACACTGAGCAATGGCTGGCTGCTGCAGAACTCAGGTTGTGAAGTGTGGGAAGAACTCTTCTTTCCTGAAATATTTCTGGAAGCGTTAGACCTCATGTCTGAGAAAACTGCTGAGAAAATGCCCTGATTTTGCATCTTTGCTGGGAGATTCATCAAAACATGGAGCTATGTCAACTCCTAGTGAAGGGAGGGGGGCTAGAAGGGCATCTGTCCTCTATGCAGTAGAGGCGTGGAGCTCATACAGGCATGGAGCTGCAGGAGCTGGTGAAACAAAGTAGAAGCTAGCTGAAACGGTGCCTGTATGGCTGCCATAGCGGTGGGATGATGGGGCTGCTGACACAGTTGACCCCGTAGAGGACGTCCTAAATAGTCAGCATAGCCAGCACCCTCTCTCTGAGATGGGTTCTGGAGGAAGTGCAGAGAAAAGGCCCAGAGCAGATAGGCAGACTGTGACGAACTCATTAATGGCAGTGGCCTGTTTATTTCAGAAGAGTCAAGGTGACCTGCTGGAGCAAGTCATGGTCTAGGCTTGATAACAGTGCTACATGAAGTGGGCACGCGCAGATGACGTTCATACTGCAGTACCATAGCCCGATGGGGACGCTGATGGATTGCATGAAGGATATGCTTCTGGGCAGTGGCCCAGCTAGCACAGAACAGTAGGACAGGGCAGTAGTGGCCCTTTCTACCCCTTTACAGATCACCCAGTCCATGATCCTGTGAATGCTTTGGCTAGGTGGAGAGATGTGCAAGTAAAACACATCTGTAAGGAGAAATCTCTAAGACCTGTACTGGCAAAGGAGAAAAAGAAAGGGGAGTTCTGGGTGAGTGGGGTACTCTCCACAAGAACAGGCTGTGGGGGCACTGAAGGCCCATCAGCAACAGATCTGCAAGGACCCCCTGGTTGCTGGCCTAGCCACGAATAAGTTAGATGTGAAGCCTGTGATTGTATTGCTGACTCTGTGGAGGCATGTCCAACCTGAGCAGCACTGCTGGCCAATGGATCACCAGGTACAGTGGCACACCCCTGTAATCTCAGCACTGACTGGGAGGCTGAGGCAGGAGGATCACTGGGAGTTGGAAACAAGCCTAGGCTACAAAGTGAGCTCAAGGTGAGCCTGAAATTCATAGAGAGACTTTGTCTCAAAAAGCAATCCCCCAATCCCCTCTCCCACCCCACCCCACTCCCCAACAAAACCCTGGCCAGTGAGCCCTGGCTAGAAAGCCAAAAAGCTCCAGTAAAGGAGGAAGTGACCTGGTCTACTTTTATCCCCATTAGGAGGCAGGTTAGGACACCCAGACCTTGAAGGTCCCAGGATAATAGATGCCATCTGTGGGACGGACTATTTTCTGGTCCCCAAGAAACATGCAGCATGTCCTAGAGTTGGTGAAGAGTCGATTCCAGTCAATCCTAATGCATGGCAACCCTGATAAATTACAGGACCCACTACCTGTACAGGAGGGTTTCAGAGCCCACTACTTTTCATTCTGGAAGGCCCAGGAGGTTTTGAACACCCAGTACTTCCCCCCATTCCTGTAAAATGTGTATGTTTCCCCAGTTGCTGGAGGTAGATAAGATGACTGGTGTATGGCAAGACACTGTGCAAGGAGAATTCTGGCTGTGAATTTATGGGACCAATACTGTGGTCTGCGGCCATCCACACCACACACTGCTCACTCCCTCACAGGCCACATGGGATGTGTGCATGAAGCAACACCAACTGATTGCCTGGAGGCCATGAAGAGTTAGGACACTTTTCCTGAAGCTGAATGAAAGAAGGAGTAACATGCCCTGTTCTGAGCCCTTCTGTATGGCCCATGCAGAAGCCAGAAGGGCGGTGGTGAATGACTGCAAAGTCTCATCCTGACTCTGGCAGTCAGGACCAGTTTTCCCTCACCTGAGAGCATACCCAGTAGACCTTCAAGTTGCTGCCACAAGGTTTTATGCATTGTCTAACATACCATGGCTTTGTGGCCCATAATGTGGCCACCGGGGCCAAGCCACACTATTTTATATTGATGACATTATGTTAACTTCTGATTGACTTGCAGATTTTAAAGCCGCTGTGCATAGTCTGAGGGAATCTTGGATGACATGGGGTTGGTCATGGGCAAAGACAAAATCCAGGGAACTAGTTTTTCTGTCCAGTTCTTCTATGGTCAATAAGAATAGACCCACAGCAGTGTGTCAAGTATAGGCATATATAGACATGTTAGAAGTTTTGGTGGACATATTGCACCTTGCTACCCTGCTATGTCCTTTGTATCAGATGACAGAAAGAGGCACAGCATAGAGGTGCACAAATGCAGTGGAAGCTGCTTTCCAGGAATCACAGAGGACTGCTGCATAGGTGTAAGTACTGTAAGTCATTGAACCTAACCTGCATTTGTCCTAGTAGTCTATGTGGATGACTATGGATTTGGCTGGGAAGTCTGGAAAAATCAGAGGAGCTGAGAGCAGGTCGTTTTTGATTGAGAAACAAGAGCAGGGTTCACAGCTCTGCATGCCTGTGGGGAATAATGGAAGACACAAAATTTCTGGGGTATGAATGTGGACAGCTCATACCAGGAGCAGGCAGGCCCAGCCCCCACTCAGCTATGTTGGGAGATGTACCTCCAACAGGAGGCAGACTCTCCCATTGGCAGTCAAATAGGCCATGGTTTTGGGACCTGTGATGCACATGGCTCAGGAAAACATCTGGGAGGACAGACTATAGTGCCTGATGCCTAGTCTTGAATTGAAAGAGGACCTTCAGCTGGTGCTGACTGAGGGACCTAGTCAACTGTGCAATGGACCACAGTCACTGTCCAGCTCAGTGAACAGGCAGGTCAAGTTAGAAGGCAGAGTTATGGACAATGTGACTGATTGTGATGCATAGAAAAGCTCTCCTACATGTGTTCATGGACAGTTGGGCCGCTTACAGCCTGGTACTCTGGCTGCCTGCTTCAGCAGCTGAGAAGTAACAGACAGGACACCATCCCTTGTGGGGTGCTGACCCGTGGCAAGATCTGTGAGAATGTGTCCAAAACCCTGACCATGTAGATTGACATGGCTCAGGACATAAGCCTCTCCTCTCATTGGAAAGTGACTTAACCAGGCATTACAATGCTTGACTACTATGAATAGCTTCTGATAAAAAAAAAAAAATATATTTACTACTGCATATGAGATGCTGCTAAGGATAGAGTCTAACTGTGGTAAGGACCACAAACTCAGACTTCCAGGTTGCAGCTCTTATTCAACATATGGTCCTGGGCTTGAATGTTACTTGCCAGGCTTTGGTGTTGTTTATGGAGGAAACCATTCAAAGGAAGAAGAGTGATTTTTCAAAACCACATGGTCCATGATTTATTAACCCCAGGTACTTGTGCCCTGTTACACATGAAATATTGCATTCATAATTCCCTGAGCTTTAAGGAGGTGGGATATGGGGAATCATTCAAACTGCTTCAAAGTTCAGGGGTGTCTAAGGACACTTGAGGTCATGCTTCTGCTTGTCTAGTAAGGTGCACAGTGGGCTAGAGTTATGTAACCAGGACTTAACAAAGATTGTCTCACTGGTTAGTGAACTATCCAAGAACATAAATAGGAGATTTCAACTAGTATAAGAATTACACAATAGAGATGCAAGCAACTCTCTTGTGCTTTCTGCTCCTCTCCATGCTGTCTGCTGCTGTTGCTGATTTCCTGCAGACATGTATTCTTTCACCTTGGGCCTTCTTACCTGTGAGTATCTCCCCCCCACACCACCATCATCAAGTGAGTCAACCAAAGATCTTACTGGTAAATTCTTTCTTAGAAACTGTCCCTCTTTGAATTTCAGCCTGCTGTTCTCAGTTGTATGCCTTTCTCCTTCTTCAGTGACACAGTTTTTTAGAAAAAAAATCTTTTTTTTGCCTTCCAACAACATCACCATTAGTGGAAGAGACAGTTTAACTATTTAGCTTATGACTAAGCAATTAGCAAGGGACAGGGCCTAAGACTGAGTAGGACTGGTCACCCTGAACAAAATAAACAGCACAGATAAAAACAGGAAATTAAAGACTGATCTCCAGAAAACAGTGCTTAGGTGGAATGGAATAGTTTAATTCAACAACTGTAAACTGGGTGTTGAAGAATTCAAAACCTGAGTTATTAGTTTTTCTTTTGAAATGTGCCTTAAAGAGCTGGAGTCACAGTTTGTTATTATAATCACAGGGTGCCACTGGTTATAGGTGAGCACTGAAAAAAAAAGTGCTCTACTTTCCATAAAAGTCCCTGGACAAAGAAATCCCCCAGCAGCCCTCTTGGGATCCCTCCCAGCTAGGATCTTATTTTCATTTTCAATTTTAAATAGCCACCCTCACTGAATTCCTCCTTTGGCTGTGGTTTCATTCTTCAACTTGGTGAGACACTGGCCCGCATGCTCCCTGCCAGATATCTTAACTTAAATTCCTATAAGCATCACACATATAATGATTCTTCTCTTGCTTTTTTTTTTTTTTTTTTCTGAGTCGGGGTTTCACCATTTCAGGCTGGCTTTGGATTTATTAAATATCTCAGCCATGTCTTGAACTCGTGGCAGTCCTCCTGACTGAGCGTCCGGATGCTAAGATTACAGAAGTATGGCATCATGGCATGATGGCTGGGGACAAACACAATAATGACAAGATGTCTATTGTGCTTCTAAAATTGTGTTTTATTGAGGAAAAAATGCAAGCTATTAGCCTGTGTTTTACAGAGGTGAATAACCTCCATAGAAAGGAGGTGAATAACCTCCATAGAAAACACCTGATTTAGATCTGAAAGTTATTGAACGGGATGACATAATATCTTATGTATATAAAAAGTATAAAATACAGTCACAATGCAACACTTGCTGGTTATTACTGCTATTGTCAATGTTATTAGTAGTGTAATAAAATTATCATTTCTATCACTGTAATTGCTTCAATTTTCAGAATGTAAGCTTGTTGAATTTTTTTCATAAATGTCTTACTTAATACCTTAATTATGGTCTTAACTGTACAATGTAATGAAAAATTTTCGTAATTTGTATGACAGAAAGGAACTGAAATTATCTTGACAATATGGGAAAAGGACAACAGAGGACTTAAATTCAGATTGGAATATAGTTAGTCCTTTTCTAAGAAAAACTTGGGAGAGTAATTAAAAATTGTTCCTAAGTCTCATCAGAGAACACATTATTTAATTGTTAAGGCCTACAGCATCAAGTTAGATTTGATTTTATGGATTCGTATCACCCTCTTGTTTGTGTACAAACAAAATTTGACTACTCCTGATTGGCTTTCAAATATATTTTCAGGTTCACTGGTTAGGAGGGCAAGCTGTTCTTCTCTTGAGAAGGGAGCCCCTGGCTAGAATGCTGCAGGCCAGTTTATACATAGTGTGGCCAAGATAGACCCCACCACATCAAGGGAAGCCCCACAACTCATGTGAACACAAAGGTCCCAAGGGCTGTTTTTACAGAGGCCAAGAGAGGCCATACATAAGCAACTGTCCAGACCAACAATGTGACTGTCTTTTTTATTGATAATTATCTTTTACACATCTGAATAAGCTTAGGTTCCTAAAGGTGTAAGAAGTGCCCTAGAGGTATAGCTAGCAAAAATTAACACTCTGCCGCACATGCTCATTAGGATTTAATTAAGGCATTTAAAAAATGCCGAGCACATGTTTTTAGCAAGTGCATAATCACTGACTTATTGCTTGTTGGTTTTGTACATATTTTTCATTGTAAATATCCAATTATAATTGTCATTTAGGTCATACTTTAGGAACTTAAAATCTTACTCAGAATAATGAGAATTTGTCATACAAATTACGAAAATTTTTCATTACATTGTACACGATATTTCCTTAAGCATAATATCGTGTAGTATATGTCTTGCATCATTTAATTTACAATTTGGTCCATGCTGTTCCTTCCACTGGCACTGAAGCTGGATGGTGTTTCCTTCATGATGTAGTGCAGCACTTATCAATAAAGACTTGCACTTTGCATTTACCAGTGTGTGAGGGAAAACAAACAAACAAAACAAAACAAAAAAATCTGGCTCAGTCTTTCTATTCCTGAGGGATTTGTAACAAGTGATGACTGCAAAAGTGCCATTTCCTTTTCATAGAAAAAGTTGTGTCTCTGCCTCCAACTTTGATCAAACTTTTGGAGTGATTTGTAGCAGGTCTGTTTGACCTGTCCCTGAAAAGATTCAAATTAAAGTCCTAGTTGGAAAAGAAAATGGTATGTGTCATGTGAGTTCCCTTAAAGGTATGGAAACTGTTCAAAATTTGATTTCTGACCACTGCCACCAGCTTTTAAAAACCACAGCTGATGGAGGATAATGTCTGATGTTGATTTCTTAATCACACTGCCATTATGGAAATAATAGGTTGCTACAGTGATAAGCATTACTCCTTTTCTGATGGCATTTCTGGGCTTTTCACAGCCCCTTGTAATGACCATTGAACTGTTTGGTCTAATGAGTGAGAAGACGCCACCATCTTTATTCAAAAGTCACTAATGGTAATTGCCACCTATCACCCTTTCCTCTCGAGCCCAGACATACCCGTCGTCATCACTGCGGGCCACATCCCAATCTTACAAGGCTCTAATAGTAAAGCCCACTTTTTATCTGATCTAGTGATGGCTGCTGCAATTTTTCTCAAATTCGTGTTTTCCATTATGTCTAAATTTCAATCCGTTCTAGTTTTCCTAAAGCTTTGATTGATAAAGTTATAAAAATGATTAGGGGTAGTGTTAATGCTCAGTGAGAATTTTCTACTTATGTGCATTTGGGAAGGAGTGAGGGCTAAGAATGAGGAATTCGGAAAGCAATATATCTGAATTCAAGTCTTTATTTACTCTCTTATCAGCAGTTAAAACCACAGGTAAGTTAGCTTCATGGAAACTCAGGATTCAGGTTGTGGTTGGTTATAGTCATGGTAGGGGTTGGTTATGTTAATCTTAAAAATGATGGCTTTATTAAATTATCATAATTGCCATTAACATTATTCCTATGTCAAATACCTCTTTTTTTCTGAGAATAAAAGGCCCTACTATATTTTCCAGAGAAGTACAGATCTCCTAGGAACCAAGGTAATTACTGATACCAATAATTGAGTCACAAGTGTGGAGTGAATTGTTGGGTTGTTGTGCTGGGTTTAGCCAGGAACAGCACCTGACACCTTATGATCTAAGCTAAACACACCTGACCTGACTTAGAAGAAACAGTAAGTGATTAATGCAGACATAATAGAAGAAAACGAAGTGGGCAATGAACAGACGGAATGCATTCCAGGTGCAAGGCAGTAAACAAAATATTTCATCCATACTTTCTTAATTATCACTACAAAATTTATAGGAGATAATATTTATGTTTAATAGCTAAATAAATCTCATGGCATCTTATAGGCAATAAATGATTTAAAATGGTGTGTCCTTTTACTGCACAGAGGGGAGCAGCAGTGAAGCACACAGCACAGCAGCTGTCAAAGGGCATCAAAAACCAGAATGTAGAGGCCAACCAAATAGATCAGTGGATTAAAGCTCCTGCAAACAGACACAAGGTCCCTGGATTCTCTGCCCCCTGAAGTGGCAATTGAGACTAGGCATGGTGGTGCGCGACTGTAATTCCAGCTCTTGGGAGGCTGTAAATAGGCAGATCACTATGAGTCCAATGTAGTAGTGATGTTAGGTCTGAAAAGCCCACCGTGTGAAGAAAGACTCCAGGAGACGTCCTCTCATGCAAAAGCAAGGGGATTTTATTTTCCATGCATGCACGGGGCTCACTGAACGCGCAGGAACAGAGAAGCCCCAAGCTGACCGTGGGCTGGGTTTTAAGCCCAAAGACAAAGGGAGGAGGGGTTTTGCAAGCGCGGTTACAGAAGTGAATGGCATTGGTTAGTTTAGGTTGACCTTTAAAATAATTAGTGGGTTTGAGAATATATGACTTTTTAGGGTGACTTAGAGGGGTAGGCCAAAGGGAAACTACTAGCTAACTCTGTGGTTTTAGCTGCATTCCGAGAACGGGTGGGTTTACTTGTGTAAAGTGACAAGAGTGTCCCCAGGCCAGAGATTAAATGTTTTCCCAAGCTAGGCCTGAGGTTTATGACCCCACCTGAGGTTTTTATGTCCTCTTTGTTTTAGGAACAGGGATTACAGGCCCTAGTGGGGCAAAGGTTCACAGCATTAGTTCATTAGGCAGTAATTTAGCTGACATAGTTAGCTGATGTACTAAGGCGGCGCATACAGAACAGAATGGCGACGTAAAACTCATTTGGGCCCTACAGTGAGACCCTGAACATCCCGTAGACCCTTACCTACGAAATAAATATAAATAAAAATCAGAATGTTCCTTTCCATGCATTTTAAATAAAAATAGAACATTAGGAACGCAGCATACAAGAGGAGGAAGTTACATTTTAGAATGTATTTCATATTGACCATATTTAAATTAAAAACATTCAACTCGTTGTCATATACATAATGTAAAAAAGGAAAAGAGTGATATTTAAAAACATGTTATGACATGTTCTTGTGGAAGAAATCTAGATGGGAGGCAGTAGGTTTAATTTTCGTACTAGAATGTTAACACAAACGGAAATAGACATAGTCGTGATATTCTGGACTTAGATGCATGGGCACATTTTAAATTCCATTCATAATTACAGAAGCAGTCGTTGTGAGCTTCAGTTCTCTCTTACTGGAAATCTTAAGACATGACTAGGACAATGATATGCTTTTTATCTCCTATTTGGGAGATACTGAATATTGATACTATTAATTTTAAATTTTTAGTGATAGACAATTACAAAATAGCCATGATATTTTACTGCTTCCATTAAGACATGGAGCCCCTTTCCCAGCCTTTAATAATGGATGCCCTCAATATGTACATCTTGTATAAAATTTCTAAGCCTAAATCTCAAGAATCCTTCCAGTCTTTATTCTGCCCCCACCCAGGGATCTGTTTCTCCATATTCCTTTTATTTTATTTTATTTTATTTTTGCTGTTTTGGGGCTCTTGTGATTCACACATGAAGAAATCAAGGAAATTGTACTAGTGGATTAGATTACATGCAGAGGACATAGTGGTGCTCGCTATTCCATTCTAGCTGCACTGTAGACTGCCCAGCCGCAGAAATGCTTCCAGTTGGCCAAGTGCACAGGAACCTACCTACATCAACCAGGCTTCACCCTAGCGAAAGACTTCAACTACCATTAACTCACAAGTTGTGGAATGATCCGTTATCCAGCAAATGCTAACTCATGAAAATTTAGTGCAAATGACAACTATAAGCTTTATGAAATACTTCTGAAAATACAATCATAATTTAATATTTGAAGGAATTTAAGCAACTCTTCAGAATGTTCCTAGGAGAGTTTTTCTTTGCTTATTTTTTGAATGGATAATGCAGTCTCAATGTTTAAAATTCAAGTGATAAGAAAGTGTACAGAATAAAACCTTCCTTCATTTATTAATTCTCCAGAAGTTTTACACATAAGGAAGTTGTACTATGAAAGTATAAAGTTTCTTTTAGGAATGTTGTAAACTTTTAAAATCATGAGTAGTGTGTTATATTCAAATTGTGTAAGACAATCTTGTCTTAAAGATCTGTACAGGTAATGTAATTTTTATTTTCTAGTCATGGCTCAAAACATACTGAATGAGTGAAGTTTATCTTGATCTCTCTACTTAATTTATTTCCAGTTGCTAACCACATGTCTTGTCCTCCTGAGATGCTAATTTTTACATGAAAATAGCACTTTTAAATGTTCTATGGCTTTGATTCACTGTATTTGCTTATTATATTTCATAAGGAGATGAATAATTTGATGGAAAATTTGGATGTATTTCATGTACCCAGTATTTGTATGCAGAGTAGATACTTAATAAATATATGTTAAATCAACAAATACATTTTCTGATAAGTTATAAACTTCTAAGGAAGTTTTCCTAAAGAAATATTATAACTGGTTGTTGATATCAACTTTTGGGAAAATGTATAATGTTGCTTCAATTATTCAGCTAATATTTAATGAATATACGGTTAAAGCCATTTTCTGGCTTTAATGAAAGAATATTCACTGTTTTAAGTATAGACTTCAAACTATAGGTTCTCTTTTTTTTTAGGAGTTCCTCTGTCAGAAGACTTGCAGAAATTATAAAAATTAGGAATATATATATATATATATATACATATATATATATATATGCGCACATATAGTGATATACGGACATATGTTCATATGTCGTATATATTTTAGAAGTGTTAGTAATGTGATTAAAACAGTTTGGCTTGAGAAACTAAATATTTGTAAAGTCATGATGAATCTGTCCAAAGGACTGCCTTTATGAAATAAACTTTCTGACAACATTCTTTGAATTTTCAGTTATTTTTGATAAATAGTAAACATTCTGTTTCTTAGATTCTTTTATTACATATTTAATTTTTTATTTTTTAAATGTATCTTGTACAGGGTCTCACTTTGCAGTTCAGAATTGTAGTGATGCTCCTGTTCTCAGCCTCCCCGGTGCTGGGGTTACAGGTATACGCCACTAGACCCAGTCCCAGTGGCTGTATCAGTGAGCCTGGGGGTGCCATGTGGTACTGGGGATCAAACCCTTGTCCTTGAGCTTGCCTAAGCACGTGCTGGGTTCACTGTACTATCTCACTGGTTCTGTTTCTTAGATTCTGATGGGCATCACCTACACTGTTTCCTGTACTCCTTTCAAAGGAAGCAACTAAAGTTCTCCTTTCATATTAGTACTTGACATATAGAACACCAGTGTCCAGATATACCTGATATGACTGCAAAAGAGAGAAAGCAGTGATACATGGTCATCAAAGAAAAAGGAACCCTTCTCTACTAAGTATTTTGCTTTAAACTTTGAATCATTCCAAGGTTGATTCTTCTAACCCTTTAGTTTTTATTTGAAACTTACTGCTAGAAGGATCATTAGAAATTAACTGGATATTAGCGAAATTATCAAGAGCCTGAGAGCCATATAATCTCAAATTGACCATATTGGATGTCTAATTAAAATCAGTGATCAAAATACAGGTGCTCCTTTTAATTTGTAGTGCACTGGGGGTCACTTGTGACTTCATCTGCAACCAGGGCAGTAAGAGAGTTTGGCTTTCTTTGTTGTTGTTATTTTGTTTTTTCTAATGTACTTCGTTGTTGCAGGGTCTTACTGCACAGCTTGGACTCATGATAGTCCTCCTCCTTTCAGCCCCCCGAGTGCGGGGATTATATTCGTATGCCCCTACAGCCAGACTCTGTCTGGCTCAGCTCGCCCTGGGAGTGGGGTTGGTGCGGCATGAAGTGCCTGTGCTTGCCTAAGCAGAGGTGTTAGTCTTCTGAGCTATCTCACCAGCCCTGAGTTCTACTTTTTGAAGGGAAACTTCAGAGTCTTTGAAAACATTAGCCAAAGAGGCTTTTTCATCATTTGGATGGCCTTTTTCTTCAGCCAGCTCAAGCGGAGCTGAATTTCTAATGTCTATTCTTCTCCAGAGAATGGCCCTCTAATCTAACAAGTTCTAACAAAGAATGAATTATGAGCTTCCCACAGTTACTGTAAGCCCACAGCTGGAAAGTTTAATAGAGCTACTGGGTGCCACCACTTGTCCTAAAACTGTGAACGTTCAAGTGACCATTTCCCACCATTGTATAGATTACAACTGGATCCTTCACTTCAGAATAAATTTAATGATTTCCCTGTCCATGAATAGCTGTAAGTGATCCTTTCTGCATTTTTAACAGACTTTTGATTTCTAAAGGAGACTTTAGGCATGTTCTTTAGACTCCTTTGTAACAAATGGCAATAACCTGCTTTGGAAAGACAGACTGCCTTTAAGAGTTATAGAATTCCCTACTTGTCTTTTAGAGATGACTAATTGTTTGCTACTATTTTCCAGTTAACTCATGTAGCACCAGAAAAGCACATAAAGCTTCATTTTAATGCCTGACTAGGACTCATCTCTCTCTCTCTCTCTCTCTCTCTCTCTCTCTCTCTCTCTCTCTCTCTCTCTCTCTCTCTGCCCCCCCCCAGAGGTCTCTGGGTGAAGGATTTAGGCTCAGTGACTTGTGAATTCATAAATTTGTACCTTGCCCATTGAGATCCTTATTGAACAAAGCCACTTCTATTGGGCAGTAACCACCTCAGGAACATTGGAGATAGGTCATGGATGTCGTGAGTGCTTGCATAGGTCTGAGAAGTCTTCTGTTCACTTCTGAGCCTGTAATTATGAAAAGAGCCTGTAATTATGAAAATACGTAGAAGCCTTTATATTAACTTCAAGGAAATATGGCCTGGCATCGTTCCAATGGATCATATTAATTTCTGCATTTAACAGAATTGGAGAACTTCTTCCCATTTTTCTAGCACATCTCTTCATCATGAAGGACCATGACACTGTGGGACAAGTAAAAACTCATTGTTGAGCATTTGAGCTTTAGATTAACAGAAGTTAAGAAGTTCTGAATATGGTTTCCATTGACCCCAATTACAGCTCTAGGTATTGAGGAGGGTTTTTAAGAAGCTAAAGTAACAGTCAATTGAATTGAAAATATTTATTCATAATATCAAGAGCACTAAGGATTGCTTGAAGGACATAGAGATCTCTGAGGTGAAGAGCAGTGTAGGTTGCCCTGGGCCTCTTCAATCCTTTGTATCAGAGTGAGTAGTCCTTCCTGGTGTGGTTAACTGATGAAAGTAGCTTTGCTAAAGAAGGATATCAAATGGCAGGTGGTGCAGTTCCAAGTTCACAACAAGTAACTAAATCTAACTTCCCCAAGGACCTACTCAGAAAGTAGAGCTCATAGGTATTACTTGGGCATCAAGTAAAGAAGCTATACAGTAACACTTAATGCATGAACTTAATTCATTTCACAGTTCTGGAAAACATGGCCACATTCATGTTCATACACAAAATGTTTGTCATCAAATGAAGAGCTTGTAAACAACAAAAAAATTTGGCCAAACACTTCTGTTTGTGAATCAAAAGTGTACCAAATGGTACTGCATATGTATAATATGGACTTCAGATATGACTTTCTGATGCAACATGTCCATTCAGCAATCTGCAAATAAGGAGCTTATTGACTAATAAGCAATAATATATAAAGTATAAGCATGAAATTCTACAACCACAGACATTCTACCTTCCCAAGAAGATCACAGTCATGGAGTTTAATGGACCTCAAGCAGATATAACTGATGGCTCCCTGGGAAATCGAAAAGTTGGCAGGGAGGCAAGAGAGACAACACTACATGGCAAGTCCCTAACCTAATTCCTGTGTATTCCTGTGTATTTCTGTAATCCTGAGAACTTCTGTGAGATCTAGGGTTCCTCTTGAAAAAGCAAGATTCCTATATTGCTTTAGGAGGCAATAAATAGAATGATTATTAATCAGAATTTACAACAGCTTAAATAAGCACCTGTATGGTGACTCGCACTTTTGATTAAATACATTACATGGATATTCTTGCTGACACTGCGGCATGCAGGTGTTCAACAATTTATCTCTCTTTGCCAGACTTTATGCTTCACAGAAGGGTAGGAAACTGATTTCATATTTGAGTTCTACATCCTTAACATAATAGTACAGTTCACTCATTATTTTCTTATTATCTTCTGATGGTATTTTTATACTCATTTAATGAACCAGGGTACCCCACGATATTTGGAGAACATACAATCCCAAGAAGGTAGGTCCCACAACCATATTAAGTGAAAAGAAGCTATAGATGACAGCGATTCTCACTGCCTTAGAAATCCCTAAGGAATTATTGGAATATATGTCTCCCAAGGGAGATAAGATTGGAGATTAGGGCATGGCAAAGCTGGCTGAGGAAGCGGGTATGGCTTGTTGATTACAAAAGCCCAGGACTCATGCCCAGAACAGTTCACAAAGCTCCGCAAGAGGGCTTTACTTGAGAACATGAGAAGATTTTTCATAGGATGACCTAGACCTGACATTGGTCTGAGGAGTGGATGATATGAAAAAGACAATTCTCACTGAAAATTTATCATTGTGTTTTCTCTTGGGGGATATTTTCCACTCATGCCATAGGGTGTACTTATTTTCCTACATTTATTCAGCTTAAACTCAACTCTGCAGAACCTGTTTCTTTTTTTCTAACTTTAATAAAGCTTTGCTATTGTTGGTGCTTGTCTTGAACAATTCTTTACTCAGGATAGAAAGAACCTAGTGACCCCTGCAGAAGGAGAATGCAGCACCCCATGATAACATGACTATACCATTCTGATAGCCCACAGGTTTTATAGTGTAGGCATCATTAACTCCTCATAAATATTTGACAGTCTTATCTAGCAGGTCTATACAGAAACTAGATTTCTTATTTAATTTGTATTCATGTCACAATCTAAAATATTGAATATAATTTTATGTGCTTCTTGGCTTTATTCACCTATGAAATTTCTGGAATCCTTCATTGGTCCTTGTTTTGTTGCTCAGATTTAGTTAGTTTCTTATTATTGAGTTTCAAAAGTATTTTTAATGTGTTTCACATCAAGAATATTCTCAAAAGATTGTTTTCCTTATCTGTGGTCTAACTTTGCACTTTTCATCTTCTTTTTTGTTAGTCATATATACATATATATATATCTTTCCAGGAGAAAACTTAATTTGATGAAGTTTAAATAATCAGTCTTCTAAGAATTGTGTTTTATGTCCAACTAAAGAAATGCTAATGTAATTTAAGATGAGAGATATTTCTATAATAGTTTGGTATTTTACATTTTGTGTACATTCACTTTAACTTAAATTTTATATATTGCTTAAGGAAGTTCTATTTATACATAGATAATCAATTATTTCAACATTCATTGAGAAGAGTATACTTCTTTATTTTTACATTTTTGTGTCGGACTATTTCTGGACTCCAAATTCTGTTTCCTGATCTCTCTTTTAGTACTGTGCCCACACTATAATGTCTTTATTCTGGTAACTTAATGCTTAGATCAGGGTAAGAATTCTCCAATATGTTATTTTTATAACATAACTTTTACTTCCTTTTTTGATGAAATTATCTAGGGACTTATAAAGTTTATTTAATCTTTCAAAGAACCAGATTTTTGATTATTTAACTCTTTACATTGTTTTCATTGTCTCAATTGTATCAATTTGTATCATTTTTTTCTTCTTCTTTGGGCTTTGGATTTAGTTTGCTGTTCTCTTTGAAATACTTGAGGTGCAGAATTAGGATATTTGTTTGTTCCCATTTTCTTTTCCTAATGTGTGAGTTCACTGCTATAAATTTCACTCTAAGAACTCCTTTCATTGCATCCCATTTGTTGAATTGTAGATATTGTTTAATTTCATCTACAACCTGTTAGTTGCTGAGGAGGGTGTTATTTAATTTTCATGTATTTATGGAGGTTTTGTGATTTCTTTTGTCATTCATTTCCAGTTTCATTGCATTGTGGTCAGATAATATGCATGCAATAAAACAGATATTTCCTGTTTTACTGCATAAAATAAGCATGACCTATGTATTAGTATGTGATTCATTTTAGAAAATGTCCCATGTGCAGCCGAAAAAAACGTGTATTCAGATGTTGCTGGGTGGAACACTTTGTATAAGTCCATTTGTTCAAAGGTCTGGTTCAGTTCTCCTACCTCTTTGCTATTTTTTTGTCTGCTTTACCTATCTTTTTGGGATGAGGGGGTGTTAAGGTCTCCTGTTAAGATTGTGGTATTGGATATTAGATTTTTAATGTCAATTAAGGTTTGTCTTATATACTTGGGTGTTACCGTGTTTGGTGCATACCTATTTAGGACTGTTACCTATTCCTTTTGTATTTTTCCCCTAACTAGCATGTGGTAGCATATATTTTGTTTTATCATTCTTGGTGTGAAGTTCAGATTATCTGAGAACAGGATTGCTACCTCTGCTTTTTTCTGAGATGCTGGGGCATGTAGTATTGTTTTCCATCCTTTGACTTTAAGCCTATGAATTTATTGATGAATTAAGTGTGCTTCTTGTATACAGCATATTGTTGAATTTTTCTTCCTAATCCACTCTTCCAGTATATTTCTTTTAATTGGTGAATTGAGTCCATTTACACTGATGGTCATCCTGAGATGTATTGACTTATGTTTGACACGTTATTTTTCTGCTGTTGATTAACTTTTTTCTCCTGGGTTTGATTGTTTGATTGTTGGGTTCTTTCCATCCTCTTTGGTTGCACTGTGGCCAATTTCCCTCCCATTCAATCCAGCTATCTCCCATCTGAGAATTTTTGCAAAAGACCTGAAAATGTCATATCAGAATAATATATGTGTGTCTGTGTTTATAGCAGTACAATTTGAGATAGCCAAATCTTGGAAACAAACAAAATGTCTGTCAAGTGAAGAATGCATGAAAAAGATGTATTTTTATACAATGGAGTATTATTCAGCTATAAAGAAAAACAAACTCAAAGCCTTCGACTGTAAATGGATGCCATTTGAGGCTGTACTCATAAGTGAAATAAACCAGACCCACATGTATAAGTCTTCCTAGTGTAAGAACTCAAAAGAAGAAATAAAAACTGAAAGCTATAACAGACACAACTAAATGGAAAGAAACAGAACTTGAGGATTAAACAACAAAGAGATAAAAAGGAGAAAAATTAGGAAATAGGGTAGGGGCAAAATACATGTATATATGCAAATTGGATAGGCAAGAGTTCTAAGAATTTACATCAGGTTTTTGAAAATAGCAGTAATGGGTAGAATTCTCACCCTGACAATCTATCTATGTTGATATCTGTGAACAAAGAAACTCCACTGAAGGCAGCAATGTGTAACACTAAAACCATGCTTGAAATATCTGCAAAATTGGTCTTTAAATGTGCACCACTTCTAATGTCGTATCAATTATTACTATGTACTCATTAAAGTAATTTTAAAAGATGATAAAATAAAAATTAGAGTCAAAAACAAAAAAATAAAATTTCTTGAAAGCATATGGTAATATTCAAAATATGTCCCATTTTGCATAACTATATCTGTTAATCTGAGCAACAGATTTAATGATAAAAATAGACAATATAGCAATCACTATCAGTCAGTTATTCTTGTTTTAAAATTCTGTAATATATATATTGTAACATGTTACCATGTTTCTTTCTGTGCTTTTCCTTTTCTCACTCTTGTATTTTCTCTTCAAAAGTATAATAAAAATAAATAAATAAAATGGTTTTGACTATTTTAAGACATGTGAATTTTGTATATGTTCAAGGGACAACATTTCTGTTTGTTTCACAAATTGCATTGGCATTTTTATTGCAATTATTTTGAATTCCTATATTCACAAGAAAAATTATAAATTTATTGATGTTTTCAATGTATAAAAATGGCAAAGCTACTTATCTATGCTGTCTTTATTTCTTCTCATTTTCATGTTTGTGGTTTATATTACCAAAATTCAAGTGCCTTAATTAAATGTATTATTAAGGATTTCATTTATTTTTATTGGTTTCTGATTGTACTTAGAATATTTAAAATTTATTTTGGCATTTTGTTTTAGTATTCTTATATTTGTAAAATATTGTTATTTTATTATGGGGATATTTGTACATGTAAATCTCATCTGGTCATTGATGAATATGTTTTATCATGTTCTAATTTATCATCTCAGTTTTAAGCATGGGTAGGCAAAAAGGAGTGTTAACTTTATGATATTCTTTAAGAATTGTTATAGCAAACTATTTAAACTATAAATTATAGGTTATGAAATAAAGACAGAAGTATTATCTAATTTTTGTCTATTTACAAATATGCTGATAATTATAAAGATAACAGGGAGTTCAATATCAAGGGCTTGCATTGAATAATAGGCTCCCAGATTCAAATTTGTATAGGGCTACCATAGATTGCGGTCTTAAAAACAGTGTTGAAACATGTGCATAGTTAGGATGAGTTCCCATTGGGTTGTAATGGGCCCCAAGTCTAATGTGGCAAGTTTGCCTATAAGAAACAGATAGGACACTCAAAGGCATACAATAAGGAGAAGATGATGTAACGGCACAGGCAAAATGTAAGTGATGGAGATGGAAGTGCATCAAAGCCAGAGACTGTCATGAACCTTTTGAAGTTGAAGAGGTGAGGAACTATTCTTCCCTTGGCAGTGCAACACCTGTTTTACAATTTTTTTGAATAAGCACTACAAAGACAGCAATATACAACGTATTCATTATTGAAACTGTCCTATAAATCTGTTTTGAAATTGTCCCATTACTATTTGTTTCTCAATAAAATTTAAAAAGAAGAATTTTTGTAATTGCAACTAAGTAATTTTATATTGTTTTAAGCACTTGTGTTTGAGGTATGTTGTGACTGACAGACTGGCATAATAAATTAACATATTTAGACATCAATTTATTAAGTAATGAGCTTAATTAACAAGGTTAATAATAGACAATATACACTGTTACTATTTTAAATTGTAAATTTTAGCATTATTTTGTTTTCTATTATAGTCTTTTTAACAAAGTTTGAATTTTTTTTACCCATTCAAGTGCTCTTATGCCTAGAAAGAGGCTTTAAAATCACAGAACATAAATTTAGATCATAACTGAAAATGATGCACATTAACCACCAATCTTAAACTTTAAAATGTTCAGATGGTATTTATTGAGACATTTATAGCTGTTGGAAAAGAGGTTATTAAGTATATGTGGAACTACAATTACCACAAGACAATAAACAAACTGATAAAATAATGAAACAGTCAAAATATACAATGGAAATATTAAATAATAAAATCAAATTTGAAGTTCTCAATAATGTGTTTTTAAGAGACATTCAAATTTAATGCCAGAAATCTGAACCTCCATAAGAACTATGTAAATGCTATGTAATCATTATACTTCTTTTGGTGCCTTAACTTCTAAGAACCTACAGAATCAAAGTGCTTGCATGCTTGCATGAAGGCATTTGCATGCATGGGTTAAAATTTTCTTACTGTTTATATTTGATCTAATTTTTAACATTATAACTATACTTGGTGCCTGTCAGAGAGCTCAGTGAATTAAAGTGCCTACTTAGGCAGAGTGCAGCAGTCAGGGTTGGATCCCCAGAGTGCCACATGGGCCAGGCCCACAGAATGCGCTGAGACAATGGTGGACGCTGGACGTGGTGGCACATGCATAATCCCAGCACTTGGGAGGTTGAAAACAGGAGACTCTCTACGAGACTGATCTAAATAGTGAGACCCTATAGACCCTGTCCCAAATACATTTCCTTTTAAAAAATAACTGTACTTATATTATGTGTGTTGCTCTGCATTGAGTCATTAGTCTTTTATTATGGAGGCCATTTTAATTTTGTATATATATATATATATATATATATATATATATATATATATATATATATATATATGTGTGTGTGTGTGTGTGTGTATTTATTTGGGTGGAAGCAAGGACTGACCTCAGGCTCTTGCGCTTGCCAGGTAAGTCCTTACTCTACTGAGCCATTTCCCTGGCCCGCGAGAAGAATTTTATTGGTTTTTTTTTGTGCTGTTATTTGTTCCTTTTGTTTTCTAAATATACTGAGGAAAAAATTACAATGAGACAGTTTCAAAATAGGTTGGTAGGAAAGTTACAACAATTAATATGTTGCATATTGTTATCTTTGTAGTAGTCATACATAGCACAAAGTGCAGAAAAGATATCCTGTCCAAAACTATTAGTACAAATTTTTCCTCCTATTGAATTAAGAGAAAGTAGATATATATCTATCCTATTTTGTATATACAGATACAAAATTGTCCTTTAGTTGCATCTCCTTTTTCTGTTTAGTTTTGTTAGAGATGGATTTTCCAGTGCCACCCAAATATTGTAGATGCATGAATTCAGCAAAATATTCCAATGTAGTCCAGTCGTCCACAATAGTAGTGGCTTATCTGCAAGACTGGCAATGTGTGAAGCTGTTGCCTTTCACAGCTCAGCATATTAACATTGCTTCACTTTTCATACCTCGTTTCCATACTTTTCTGCTGGATGGTTAAGACCAAGTTAAAGCAAGATCTATATAACAGGAAATGTAACTTTTGTAACTGATAATATCAGGACTCCTCTCAGGACTTATCCCAAAACCTTATACCACATTCTGTAGATCCTTTGTCAGTGTTGGCCATGAAGATGAGTCATGGCCATTGCTTGACCAATTTGCTCTTTGTGAAACCCTGAGAGAATGTTTTCTCTCCATGTGACTCTCTTTAGGCACACTCTATATTGTTGATCACATTCCTTTGTGGCCCATAGTCTTCTGGATCAGAAAATTTGGGACACAAATGAGTTACATGATGTTACAGTATGGGTTCTCCTTTGTCTTGAGTGACTGACCTTGAAAGGCTAGGGCCAAAATGTTGGCTATCCTTGTACCCCTTCTTTTTCTCTAATTTTTGATCTGCAATCTTAGCTTGCTAACTCTCCAGAAGAAAAGCTTATTATTACCCTACAACATATGCAGTTGGATTTAACCTCACTGTCTGAATATCAAACACTTTAGGCATAAGATGGAACATGTATTTTCCATCAAGTATTGATATGTTAAACTTTAAGTCTCTGTAGAATATGGAAAAAAATTTAAAATAAAAAATTTAAAATAATATGAATAAACAATTATATATCGTTGCACAGAAATTTAGAAATCTAACCATATACATCATTGTAGCAGGTAGTGCTGAGACCTTTTTTTCCTTGTCTCTTTTTTTCATTTATTACCCTTTTAAAAAACATTTAGTGGACAGTATGGCAATAATTGGTATATCATAACAAGTAATACATATTTAGAAGACCAGAATTACGGGTATTCCAAGTATGACCCTTTTATTTTACATTGCTATCTTCAGTGCAATTGCTCCGTTCACAGTTACCAGCATATATAGTTAGTCAGGATAAGAATCCCACCAAGGAACTGCTAGTTTCAACAACCTTCTGATAGTTCTCAGGATCATTGCCCTACCCATATTGTGCATATGAATGTATGGCTTTGCCTCTGTCATGTTGAATCATTAGTCTTAAAAAGATATAGCCATTTATAGGTCAAATATTTGGAGAAACTTTGGAATATTTCCAATTTTGAAAATATACACTTTGATCTAACCACAGGGTAAATAATAGAAGTATAATTTTCCTCTTACAATGAAATGACATTTAAGAGTACATGCCATATAATTCTGCCCTACAACTGCAAACCAATCCATTATCTACACTGAGTACTCCAGGAATTCAGACTCTTATCATTATCAGCAAGTCCAGGAAGCCAAGTAAAATCTGTGTAATAATTGATCTCAAATACCCCTTCCTGAAGAACAACACCTTTCATAAGTTTTATCACAAACTCAGAAAAAAAAAAAAAACCTTGAGAAAGGCATATACACATTCTTAATCAATTTCTTAAGGTTTGATGCTTCTAGTTAGCCTGTTTAGAACCTTCCTGTAGGAAGAAACTCCAGTCAGGGCAAATGACAGCTTCCCTTCCCATCCACTGTGTTTTCTCACTTCTTTTCCTGCTCTCAGTCTTGGTCAAATGCAAAGGATGATGGCTTGTTTCTTTGTTATAGCAAGCTCTAAATAACCAGCCTTAGCTTGCTCTCATTTGAGTGGTCTTATCAGGAGGGAGAAATATGTTCTAAATGCTTACTATATACTTAAAAAAACTTGGTGAAAAAATTATTTGAATTTCCCAAAAATACTTTTGGTGTCAGCTTTTGTTGTTTTTTTTCCATGGAAAAAGGTACTACTGCATAGTAATAATTTAAATAAAATTAAGTTATTGCATATTATACTACAGTTTGGAAAGGTGGTTTTATGAATAAAGACAGTATAGTTAGTTAAAGAAATGGTACGTATTTTAATGTGGTTGACATTTTAATTTAACTATGTGAGTATCAGATAATGAGGAATGAAGCCTATTTTGTAATTTTCCATATGTGACTGTGGGGCGTACAATCTGTGCTATGTATTGTAAAGTCAGTGTTTTTTAAATAGGACAATGATATGCCCAAAATCATGTTAGACACAAGTCCGTGTTGAGAAGGTGAAGAGTTATGAACTAGAAAGAATTTAATGTGACAAGCTAGGCTCAAACATTTCCAAAATAATTGGGGAAATGGAAAGTACCAACGGAAGTGACGCTGGATAAAGAAACAAGATGATTTCATGAGCTGGGAAGAGGTAACAATTAATGTGGAAGTAAGGGAAAGATGTTATTAAGGGTGACTTATGTGAAACTGACTCGAATGATTGAGTTGCGCTATCAAATTAGGATACACAGGAAATTTGAGAGATGATATGATGCTGGAAATTCTGTGGAAGGGGTGCATAGAGGGCATTTAATGAATTCAGTTTTAGTGTTGTCAAATTTGAGCTGCCAGTGGGATAGTGTTTGATGGTATCTACTGCACAGTTGGAAATAAGTGCCCAAAGCGTGAGAAAGATTGAGGTGTCAATTTCCAGGTTATCAGCATAGGAAAAGCCGTTAGTAGTGTAGGCAGGGACATACACTGAACTAATACCAGTACTGAAAGGTGAGAAAACACTGCCAATGTTGAACTAGAGGGAAAATTCAGTGTAGATGCAGATGGACAAATCTCACTGTTAGGAGGAAAACAAAGAAAAACATTTATCACTAAAGTGGTTAAAAATTTAAAATTGAGGAATAATCAAATTAATCAGGTCTAGTCTGTATGCTGGCCTAAATTGACTTCACCATAGCAGATAAAATAAATTTAAAAAAACCTACAGTCAAGCTTGAAAGGAAGACAATATGTGTCCAGGTATCAAAATTTAAAAAGAAACTCAACTTTAAGACAGAAGAAAATTTGGCATGTGCTAAAAATATTACTGAGTGTCTCTAAAGAAATCTATGCAGTGCTTAAACAGCTTTTCAGTGTTATCTGATGCTTACCTTTTACTGCCTATGAGTTATTTTATAATTCTATAAATTATAGGAAACATAACAATGTAAAATAATTCTTATCTAGATACACATTAGTATTTTCTCTGTGGAGATTAAACTGACTCTTCTGTGGAAAAAGTTGTATACTTTTATACAAATGCATATAAACATTCTTTTATTTCACATAATTTTTGTTTGATTTCTGCTATGAATCAGTTGAAACAATTTTCTTTAAGTATTTATCAAACCATGATTTAAAGTATATATATATGGATGAGTCACGGCCAATGCTTGACCAGATTGCTCTCTGTGAGAGCCTGAGAGAAAGTTTTCTCTTCATGTGACTCTCCCCAGGCACACTATAGAACTTCAATCTCTTTCCTCTGTGGCTCCACAATCTCCTTGCTCAGAAAATTTGGAGCTCACCTGAGTCTCAGAATATTGCAGTACAGGTTCTCCTATGTCCTGAGTCTTCGCTGACCTTGAAAGGCTAGGGCCAAAATGTTGGCTGGCCTTGTGGCTCTTCTATTTCTTGAACTCTGACTTGGGATCTTAGGTTGTTAACCATCCAGAAGAAAAGCTGACTAGTATCCTGCAGCATATGCCATTCACTTTGCCTTATCTGACTCAATTGATTTTACTTGTTATACATTTCCTTTTGTATTTCTGCTTTTCGCTTGTTATACTAGGGAGACTATACGATATTTACACATGTGTGTCTGGTTTATTTCACT
>PVKA01012332.1:0-58169 GCA_004027165.1 Ctenomys sociabilis
TTTTTTTCAGAACCGGGGATTAAATTCAGGCCCTTATGCTTGCCAGGGAACCACTTATTCCACTGAGCCATTCCCCAGCCCTGGTGCTTTCTATCTTAATAGCTTTTACAACAATATTATGAAGTAGATATGATTATTACCCACATGCCTGACACACATACTCTTATCACCTACAAGTGTTAATATTTTGGTGTATTTCCTTTAAGCATTTTCTAAGATTTTTTTTTGTTTTACATATTCTTTGTTTCCAGAGTTTCCACTATGGCTAAGCAATTGCTTATGCTGTTAAAAGCTCATTTTACTTACTACCCTTATGATGCTTTTATTGGCTCAATGAGATCTTCCACTAGATTCCATGAGTACAGATAAGGTAGCGCAGTAGAAGAGCTGGAGGACGTGGTAATTTCAGATGTGCCTGGCCCTAGAAGGAGAAGCCGCCTGGTTGCGCCTCACTTCCCTTGTCTCTCCTATTGCCAGCCCATGCCTTATGAGGTTTGGTTTGTGAAAGCAGAGGAGGAGGAGAAGCTTCAGGGTTGCGCTGGGCTCACTCTGCCCTGTCATCACTATTCCATAGTAGAAAGAGATTGAAAGCCAATACTCATTCTCCCACACTCTGAGAACCTGTCCAGCCTGGTTAAAAGACCAAAAAGTGAGAAAGAATCATTAGCATTCTGGAGCTCAAGGGTAGAAGGAGCTTCCATGGCATGTGCCTACAAATCCTCAGCATGCTCTGGCACCACTCTGAAGGAAAAACAGCATGGCCTCTGTGCAGGGTGTTTTTCATGTTGGTTGGAATTTTCACTGCTCAGAAAGCCAATTTTTTAAGGCTTTGACCAGAATGTTTCAGATCTTAAATTTGTGGGCTCAAACTCATTTGTGTTTATTCTAAGTAGCATAGTCAGATTGAAGCTGAGGATTAGTGGCTGACATTGTGCCAATCCAAATATTTGCCTTCTTTGAGGCAACTGATGAGTTCCAATATTCTTCCTTTTTTTTGTCTTTTTGAGATACGGTCTCACTATGCAGTTCAGGCTGGCCTTAAGCTCACTTTGTAGCTCAGGCTGGTCTTGAACTCACAACAATCCTCCTGCCTCAGCCTCCAGAGTGCTGGGATTACAGGCATGTGCCACCACGCCCGGCTTCCAATATTCTTCTTGAGCCTTTCTTCTGTAAAGAAACTGGGCACATAGTAAAACTGCCGGAAGGAATTATATGGTCACCTTTGTAGAACCAGCATTCTAGAAGGGAGGGAATTATGCCACTGTAGTGAATTATAAGCCGTGGCTTATAATTCAGATGGCTCGATGGTTTGTGGGTTAAAGAGCCTCACAATGACTGCATTATATGGACGGGGGCAAGGTTCTAACCAAGGGAAGCATGGCTGCTGGCTTGATTTCTGTTCTGTTCTCCTGGGCCTTGGTGGAAGCAACTGGCCGGCCAAACAGAGCCAGCCATAGTATCTTTTGCATTTCATAAAAAAAAATTGGAGGGTTGAGGGTGACTACGTATTGAACCCAGGGGTTTTGCATTGAGCTACAGACTCATCCAATTATTATTCTTATCCTTTTTTTTTTTTTTTTTTTTTTTTTTTTTTTTTTTTTTTTGAGACAGGGTTTTGCTAAGTCACTAAGTTGTTCAGGCTGGATTTGAACTTGTGATCCTCCTGCCTTACCCTCCCAGAGAGCACATGACTATTCAGGCTTATCTTCCACACTGTACATAATTAGTGATTCTTTATTGTTTGTGGTGATAGAGCTGAGAGCATCTTCCAATAAAGAAAAGAAAGGGACTGGGAAGATGACTCAGTGGAGTAAGCGCTTCCCTGGCAAGTGCAAGGGCCTGAGTTCAATCCCTGGTTCCACCAAAAGAAAAGAAAGAGAAGAGGAGGTGGCTCTATCACTTATCAGCTCTATCACTTTAGACAGATTATCTTTACTGGACCTCCGTTTCTTCATCTGTAGAATGTCTCAACAAGTTTTTATAATATTTAAATAAGGTAATATATATTTATATATATGAAAGTTTTACATAGTTAAGCACAGTTTTACATCATTATTATTATTAGTAGTAGTAGTATTTCAGTACTAGGGATTGAACTCAGGTCTAGGGAAGCGCTCTTCCACTGAGCCACCACCCTGCCCTAGACTAGATAATCCTTTCACCAATCTCAGTCTACTTACTACTTACTACTGCTCTCTCATATTACAGCTGAAACCCAAACTCAGAGAGGGAACTTGCTCAAGGTCACAAAGCTGGTAAATGTCAGAAGTAGGATTCTAGGCCCAGTCCATGAGGCCCTGAAATCCAGGGTCTTCCTACCACTCAGACAATTTGTGAGTATGGATGACCCAGGGCCCAAGACTAATGGTTTCATTCATGACCACTTCTTTAGTTTGTAGCCAATCTGAAAACAAAACTGCAAGGATGAGCTGTCCTCAGCCGGAGCTACTTGCCAAATACTACCCACACTGTTGACACTTTACTTCAAACAAAAACTTAAAATTCTTTTTTTTTACAGTGAATGTAAGCTTGGTTTTGAGCTCATTGCTCTAGTTCTTTCTATCTGCTTTTTTCCTTTTTTTCCAGTTTCCATAAGCACTTATGTTTACTTCCTTGAATATGAATGGAGGAAAAGAATCATTATGCACAATCAAATATGGAATGTTGATTTGAATAAAGGAAAAGATAAAGATTGGGGCAAACACTCAAGGTTAAATAGGATTTGGTTACTTTTTAAGGTCTGAAAAGAAATACTTTTTTAGATAACTAACTGAAGGACAAGTCTGTCTTCTCTTTCCTTGGTCTTTGAACTTACTGTTAGAAGGGTTCTGGGGAGGAAGGTAAGGAGTTTTTCACCATTCTGCACTTTGGTTGAAATAATCTTATTCACAGAATACAAATATGATGCACTTTTCTGGAAAATCCCTTTCTATGTACAGTGGACCCAGGGCTGTGAGGCTGTGGGTAGGTCACTAAATCCGTGGGAGAACATCTCTGAGCCCTGTTCAGCGATTTCTGGACTATGCAGTGTTTGGCAAATCTGATGCTCACTCAAGTTTTACCTTTCTAGTTGGTAAAATGGGAGTCATAATGACTGTCCCTGGTTATTGTGCCAGGGCCAAATGAGGGAAGAGATGGGAAAGGACTTTGCAACCTCCAAAGTGCTAGGCAAATGTAAGGAGACAGTATCAACCTCAGAACCCAGCTCTGGGTGAGAACAGCCCTCAAGAGAATGGTGGGTTGGGGAGGTGATTGTGGGAGCTGGAGAGCTTGGGGTGAAGGAGGATCTCTGCAGCTTACATCCAGCTGTGAAGCCACAGATACCAGCATGGTCTGGTTTCTTTCTCTGGCTGCACTCGAGACCCAGTATCTTCTCTTTTCATGCCTTAATTGTCCTGCCTAGGAGCAGGTATGATGGCTTGGATCTTTTTCTTTTTTTAAATGTACAGAATCTACAGGTGTGGAGGACCACATGAGCAGCTTTCCTTGAAAGAAGAGCAACCATCTCCCACTTTGAGTGAACCTGACCCTATTTACTCGTATTGTTATATACAGAGCTGGCTAGGACTTCTGTTTATCTTTCCATTGGCCTTAAGCAATGTGTATGGTCTAGCTGAGGTACTGGTGATAGTCTTTGAAGGTGGTAGGTGTGTTTCCCTGATACAAGACGGTAGAGCTAAAGCTCTGTGCTGCCAGCTGCGATCCAGCCTTGAGATAGAGGCTTTGACTTCCTGGGGCTTGAAAGATTACATCAAAGCTGAAGCACCAGACCCCTACCCTCAATGTTAGGTGCTTTCTCTATGGCATAATATTATAATGCAGATTACTTTCTCTGCATATCCTATCTGCATATGGCAGAGGTAAGTCTAAGCCTCCCACCTAGCTCAGCTCACAGTGGTCACCTTCTTTCCACAATTCTCAGTCAATCCTCAAGGCACTCCCCCATTGAATAAAAATGGGTTGAGGCCCTGGGTCACTCCCTTTGTTCCCGTGAGCCATCTTCGTGGCTGAATTTAGAGCTCCTCGACTCCCCAATGATTGAAAATATAATTTAGTGTCTTTATTTTCTCCATGGGTTGCATTAAAAGTGGTAGATTGGAATTAACTTGATGGGATTCTAACAACTTTGGGACTACAAACATTGGCTTCTTAGACCAAGACAAAGACTTAGAAATGACTCCTAGGTATAGGGTCTCTACACAGATAAGACTGGTAGTGATCCTCCTGTTTTCAGCCTCCCAAACATTGAGATTATGGGTGGGCACCACCACACCCAGTCTAAGTCACTGTCTCAGTGTTCCCCCAGGCTAGGGACAGCCCTGTACCCTGGAGTTCAAACTCTGCTTCCTTCACCTGCCTAAGCAGGTGCTTTAGTTCACTGAACTATTCAGCTGGTCCAATGACTTGGACGTTGAATGTCCCCCAAAGGTCATGTGTTGAAGGCTTAGTCCCCAGCCTTGGAGGTGGTGGGAACTTTAGGAGGTGGGCTGAGTAGAAAGCAGGTCCAGAGGGGCATGGTTTTGAAAGTGAAATAGGGCCTGGGCCCCATCTTGTTTCTCTCTTTGTTTCCCAGCTGACATACAGTGAGCAGGCCCTCTCCACCACATAGTCCTGCCTAGTGTATTGTGCTGCCGGAGGATCAACCCAACAGGGCCAGGTGACCACTGCTTGAACAGAGATAGAAATCAATCAGTATCAGCTCTGTTTTATATATATTGTTGGGTCCTGACTATATTACAAGTTGTCTTAGTTACTTTACTTATCACTGAAACACAGTACCCAACACCCACATGTTAAAGGAGGAAAGGTTTATGTCAGCTCATAATCTGTAAAGGTTTCAGGCTGTAGTCAACTGGCTCCAAGGCAGAGCGGCATCACAAAAGACAAGCAGTCCATGCATGGCAAAGCAGAACAGGTAGAAGGCAGCAGCAGCAGCCAGCTTACCTTTCCCTTTTGTCCCATCCGGGCTACCAGCCTTTTGTGGAGTGCCATGGGATCTGGCTGGGTCTACAGCGCATGATACACTGATTTTGGTTTATGAAATTGTAGGGCATGGATTACATGTAACTCACTTTTTATCTTATTTTCTAGTATCTTCTCTTTATTGACAATATTTACGAAATATTTTGTATTAAGAATAGGTCATTGGGGCTGGGGAGATGGCTCAGTGGAATAAGTACTTCCCTGGCAAGCACAAGGGTCTGAGTTCAATCCCTGGTTCTACCAAAAAAAAAAAAAGAAAAAGAATAGGTCATTGTTCAGTTCATGGTAAAACACAGTTCAGAATTAATAAATAGTGTCGATTGTCAAGTATTTCTGGTTCATCTAGAACTAAAAGTTTTTGTTAAAAATTAACTACATCTGGCAGTCTTAGTAGAAGACTATTTAATTTCTGGGAGAAAATTGGTGACAGAATTTTCTTATATAATCTAGTTTCTTTTTCTTTTTCCTCCTAAAGATTGGCAAAGACTAGGTTTGAATTGTTGTTCCATATTAGAAAATTCTAATCTTATTCACAAACTAGGACTTATCATTTTTGGAGGTCTTTCCTAAGAAACTGATAACAAACCATATTTGGGGAGCTGACTAAGAATTTACTTAAACCACTTCCTCCCAGTCCCCCACAAAATCACAAACAGAAGCATGATCCAGATTAGAATCACAGTCATCTTACTGCTCTTTGCAAAATGAAGAATTGTGAAATTTGAGTTGATCCAAAACTGTTTGAACTATGTTGTTTTCAAGTCCTTCACTTGTCTTTATTTGTATGCCAAAATAACCACATATGGTTCCACTCTTTCATATTAGAGACCATCTGAGGTGAGTCTGCTAGGACAACAGCATTGAAAGAGTTGGCAGAACTTTTTCTGAAGAGACCCTGATTTCCATTCATTGTTGGAATTACTTCCTTTCATGTCTTTAGGAAAAGAGAAAATAGGAGATTGGCTTTGTTGTTGAATGCTTCAGCTAGGGTGCTTTCTTACATTGAATCACAAGTGTTTCTCTATGTACAACTTTAAAGAATATAGACAAAAACTATGTCTTAAGTTATACCCACCTCCCTTCATTTATTGAAGCCTTAATCCCTAGTGGGACTGAATTATGGCTTTGGGGAAGTAATTGAAGTAAATAAGATATATTAATCAGTTTCCCTGTCACTGGGACACAGCCCAACCCCTACAATTTAAAGAAAGATGATTTTATTTGGCTCATGGTTTCAGGGAGTTCAGTCCCTGAGCAGTAGGCTCCAAGGCAGTGTCACTGTGGCAGAAGGTGTGGTGGAGTCAGGATGTTTAGTCCACCATGAATGAGAAGCAGAGCGAAGGACAGTGATAGAAAGGAAGGGACTGGGGACCAGATATGGGACCTAAAGTCATTCATGCCTCTGTGAGCTACTCAGACACACCGCAAAATGTGCATTAATGCTCTGTATCGGTCCCCAAGCCAGTCTAGTTGACACAGTTAGATGTACAAAAAACAAAAAAAAGCTTAGCTGTCCTATGAAGTCATAAGGGTGGGGACTAAGTCCGTTAGCATTGGTGACACCACAGAGGAGGAGAAAGAGAAAGAGAGAGAGACAGAGCAACAGACAGAAAGAAACAGAGAGAAGCAGAGACATACACAGAGAGAGACAGAGACAGAGGCAGAGAGAGAGAGACAGAGACACAGGCAGAGAAACAGATAGAGAGAGACAGAGACAGAGAGAGAGAGACAGAGCAACAGACAGACAGAAAGAAACAGAAGCAGAGACAGAGACATACACAGAGAGAGACAGAGACAGAGAGAGAAAGAGGCAGAGAGAGAGAGAGACAGACACAGGGAGAGAAACAGAGACAGAGATAGAGAGACGGAGAAAGACAAACAGACAGAGACAGAGATTCACATACACAGAGGTAGAGAGAGAGAGAGAGAGAAAGAGAGAGAGATTGATTTAAGAAAAGGCTATGCAAAGACAGAAAAACAAAAATATGGCTGTCTGGACACCATAGCAAGAGGCCTATAAGGAACCATATTGGCTGTAACCTTGATGTTGGACTTTCCAGACTCCATACCTTGAGAAATAAATTTGTTTTTTTCATGTTACACAGCCCGTAGTATTTTGTTATACCAGCTGCAGCAGACCAAGACTGATTATACATAATGCCTTTTCTATATCAGAATTGAAAATTAGACTTCATATGCCAGGAGTGGTGCCACACATCTGAATTCCCAGCACTCAGAAGCCTGAGGCATGAGGATTGCTGTGAGTTCGAGCCTTAGCCACGGCTACGTAGTGAACTCAGGGCCAGCCTGAACTACATAGTGAGACCTTGTCTTAAAACCAGCAACAACAACAAAATTAAATTCATAGTGAATTCTATTTTTATTCATCTGATATAATTTCCAGATTGCTGTCCTGACTGACTACCTACTTTGAGGTCAGGCCATCATATGTCTACCTCATCAAAATAATAGTGCCTCAAACTCATTGTAGTGTCTGAGCACATTCTGACTAATGTGCTGACAATACTTTCTGTGACCTAGATTCCATATTCTCTTGCTGGCCATATATAATTGGTATTGATTTTTCAGAAAACATACTAGGCTGGGGATGTAGCTGAGTAGTGGAACGCTTGCCCGGTATGTCTGACATCCTGGGCTCAATACCCAGCACTGTAAAAACAAAATAGAACAAAAATAACAAAACAATAATAAAACTTAGAACTTAGCTTAAACTTGTAGTCACCTAAAATCTGTATGGTTTTGGGTGAGAGTCTTTCAGTAACCCAATAGACTTGAATTAGCAAGTATGAAACCAGAGGAAAAAAAAAATGTGGAAATTTTGAAAACATTATGTCACCACAGAAATATGAATTCCAAGAGTCAGTTGGTTCAGTGGTTAAAATGAATTCAGCATTCAGAAGCAGGCCTAGTGCAAAGAACTTCCTATTCAAAGATCTCTGGACTATGGTGTAGTTTGGGGATGGAGCACATACATAGTAGGGGCAAGGTCCTGGGTTCAACCCTGACATTCAATAAACTAAAGAACAACAACAAATAAACCTTGGATCGAGTGGTGGGAGAGCTGAATGTAAGTCCTAGTTTTCTAAAGGGTGAGCTAAGTAGCACTCAAGTACTTTCTAGACCTGAGTTTCCTACTCAGTAAGGAAAGCTCAGGCTCAACAAGCAGCTGCTTAGCTATGGGATTTCACAGACTACATTCTTAAAAATGTGCAGTTGGTGCTTTGCAACTAACTTTGAAATTACTTTTATGAAGTCATTAACGTAACTTTAAGCATTAAAGTACATAATCTCTAACATCCAGACTTTTCAAGTAGGTATGAGCTTATGAATAGTGGCTAGCAGTGAAATGGATATATTAGGGAGTATAAAGTTCTTTGTTAATTCATTTATTTAATCATTTAAAAATAGTATTGATCACCTATTATTTGCCAGATGCTTACAAGCTGGGATATACAGCTGGGCCTGGTATCACATACCTGGTATGCCAGCACTCGGGAGGCTGAGGCAGGAGGGTTGCTGTGAGTTCGATCCCAGCCTGGGCTATCTAGTTGAAGTCCAGGCTGAACTGAAAAGTGGGGTCCTGTCTCAAAAGGACAAAAAGAAAAAAAAGTTGGGATATATCAGTGAACAACATATATAAAATTCCCAGTCCTCTGTGGAACTTATCTACTGGAGAAAAAAGACACAAAATAAATAATAAACATGATACAAAGTCAATTATAGACTATTTTGGAAGGTGATAACTGCAATGGGAAACCAAAAGAGGTAGACCAAGGTAAGGAGTTGAGGACTAGGTTCTTTCTGGTCATAGCATAGAAAAGGCCCTGAATCTCATTAATATGACTGTCCTTCTTTTTTTTCTCCTGCTTACTTTCTCAAACCTACCAATGAGTTAATAGATTAATTTAGAAATGTATTACTTATTTTACATATTTAATATGCCTAATGCAATGTTGTTGTAGACTATGATAATTAATTCAGCTTGTAAAATAGCTACTAAGTTATTTATTTAGAATAACAGCTTGTGATTTTATTAGGGCTATATTTGATTTTGAAAATGCCTTCACTCAATCAATTGATTAATCATCCACCATTTAGCCAGCAAGTATTCACGGACTGCTTATTACGCAGAAGGCTGAATTATCTGTACATATTTTATAGTTATAGTTACAGAATGGTGACCTCTAGAATTCCTGGATATTTATAAGAGGACAGTTAGATGTCTAGAAATATTATAAAGTTAAAAATGTCCATGTTTTCTAACCCAGTTAATAAAACTATAATTTATTTATTTATTTTATTTTACAGTTTTTCCAAAAATGTATCAGTTGATCTGGTAGATAACATGTTTTTCTCGCCCTGTATATAGGGAAACTTAAGATTCCAAGCAGTTAAATGCCTCACTGGAGTCACTTAGGGAGTGAAGAGTGATCACTCCCTTGAGCCAGTTGGTGAAGAAGCTCGTACCTTTGGCTCTGGGCATCTGTGGGAACTGGGAAGCCCTTTGCGTGCTGCCCATCTAGGCCTCCCCTCCTGAACACCCTCTTGTTTCTGGACTCCACAGCTTTGGCATCCAAAGGCCTCAGATATTCAAAGTAATTAGGGCGCTCCAGGTCTTTGGGCTTAGCCAATGCATCCAGCCCTCTTTTTAGGCTAGGGGTTGATAAGTGAAGGAAGGATTCAGGGGAGGGAGAGAGGAAGAAGGAGCAGCCATCTCTATTTCAGCTCTTTAATCTTACTACTGCTCCCAACTGCTGCTTGCTTTCGCCTATCCAACTGGAGAAAAAGGGAAATGATAAAAGGATGTACACATGCGACCCTGAAAACATTGTGTCTAGACCTTAAACTTCGGGCATTTTCAGCTGGTGATTTTCAACCTAGTTGCAAAATGGGCAGATGGAATATCACCTCTTCTAAGGGATACATTAAAATGTCCAGGGAAAGGTTGTCAAAATATGAATCTATCCCCTTCCCACTCAGGATCTTGTGCTAGTAGAGATTTTCAGCACTGGCTACACATTAAAATCAGCTCAGGAATATTCACAAAATGTCCAGGTTCAGGACCAGCTCCAGGTGCTCTGGGTTCATTGGTCTGGGTATGATTTGGGTTGGCCTTTCATTATGGCTTCAGGTACTTGTAAGGTGCAGCAGAGATCACTGAGCCGCTGATCCCATATTACTGACAGCAGGGTATTTTGCCCTCTGGTGAGTTGGCTTGGAGGAAAGTTCAAGAATCACTAACTCAGTGTTTCTTAGAGTATGCTATATAGATTGGCAGTATCAGTGCCATTTGGGACCTTAATAGAAATGTGCCAGTGGCTGAGTTGACTCATGCCTCTAATCCCAGTGCTGAGGAAGTGGAAAACAGGAGGATCACTATGAATCTGATCTGTGTAGTGAGACCCTGTCCAAAAAAAAGAAAGAAAGAAAAGAAAAAAAAGCAAATTCATAGCTTAACTTTAGATCTACTAAATTAGAAATTCTCAAGTACAAGCCAATAATTTATGTTTGAAAAGCCTTCCAGGTAATTCTGATACATGCTAAATTTAAGAATCACTGTCCTAGGGCCAGGGATATAGCTCAGTGGCATAAGCACCTGCCTGGTGAGTGTAAAGTCCTGAGTTCTATCCCTGGTACTGCAATAAATAAATAAATAAATAAGAATCACTTCCGTAGTATAGTATACTTTGCATACAAAGAAATTAAAATTTGCAAATAGGAACATCAGGCACTAACTAGTGAGGTATCTGGGGATGGGGGAAAAGGTGGTGTATGCCTTTTGGTTTATAGTATAGGATTCTTCCCTGGGAATCACTTGCATGGGAGGTTGTCTTCTCCATGTGAGCTAAAGCTCTTTTTGCTTGGACTATGAGTTTATATCTTAACTTACTCTTGGTAGGCTCTTTGCCATCATCAAACACTATTTTCAAAGACAGGGTCACCAAACAAGGTAATAAGGTAGGCAGAAGACAGGAAAACAATCTGAGCAATGCTGAGCCAAATGTCCCATGGGAATCCATCAACGTCTTACTATAGTGACAACAGTGATGACATCCTAGCTGATTGTTCCAAATCACCAGAATAAGGAAAGAAGAGTGCAGTTTTCTGATTCATTTTGTCACTCCATAACCCTTTGGCACCAATGGAGCTTGTAAAATGAATCTTTGTAGGTGGGATGCTATATTTGCTGGACACCCTGTACTTCATCATATTTCCAACTTTGAACCATTTTGATGAGCATTTGAATAATGTCCTAAAGTAAGAACTGTGTTATTGAGGCTTTTTTGTTCATTGAGATAGGGTCTCACTAGGCTGACTATGAGCTCACTATGTAGCTGAGGTTGGCCTCAAACTCATAGTGATCCTCTTGCCTCTTGAATGCTGGGATTACAAGCATATACCACCATGCGCAGCATTGTGTTATTATGGAAAAAACTCCCTAGGTGACAGATTTTCATGCAGAATTAAACTTCTTTCTACTGGCACAATCTATTGTGCAGTATTATCTGAGACTTGGAGTTGTGTTAGATTAGAATGAAACAGATCTGAGAGGTTAGGTGGCTTCTGAGATCACTGGTTCCAAGTGGCTCATAAATTCCTGAGGAGTTGATCACTGGTCCTGGGACTGAAGCCATGCTTCAGTGATGGTGATGGTCGTGGTTCACTCTAGGATTTTGTTTCAAGCCCCAGGAGCTAAAATGTAAATACAGTTCCCAGGGTGAAAGGCCTCCATCAATTCATTAATTTCCTCCAATTGCTAGATTACTGTGAATTTCCTTTATGGGAAGTATCCTCATCTGTCCCTAGACTTACCTCTCCATCAACACATTCTTCTTCAAGGAAAGGCCGTTGAATAAGCCCAGTGGGTCTGGTCAAGAGCATGTGCTTTAGACTCATTACCTGTATTTGTTTCTACCAACCCAGCTTGCTACCGGTATACCTTTTGGCAGATCTCTCAACCTTTCTAAACTGCAGTTTTGCTCCTTGTAAAATGTGAAATAAAAGTACTAACATTATAGTATTAGTGATTGGATAAGCCTGTGTTTAATAAATATCAACTCTTACTGCAGCAATATCTAAATGGTTGAGATTTTAGGGCCATATTGAATCCCTTTTCAGCCACTATTAGCTAAGGGTCATTGGATACTTTAGTTGATTTTTGATTCTGTCTCATCTATAAAATATGGTTAATGATATCATTTTATAGGATGGTGAAAGGAATAGTACATGTGAAGTGCTGAAAATAGTATTTGGCAAGTCTAGATTAAATGTTAGATGAGAATATTGTATTGGGACTGTAATGTAGAAAGTGTGATAAAAAATATGCTGAGTGTTTAAATTTGAAAACATGTATACAATGACATGTATTTTTTTTTTTTTTTTTTTTTTTTTTTTTTTTTTTTTTTTTTTTTTTTTTTTGGTGGAACCTGGGATTGAACTCAGGCCCTTGTGCTTACCAGGCAAATACTTATTCTACTGAGCCATCTTCTCAGCCCAAGGACTGTTTTTTCTAATTCTATGAATTAGACATGCTTATTGGAATTTTGATCAGGATTGCATTAAATTTGTATAATAATTTTGGCAGTATGGCTATTTTCACTGTATTGGTTCTGCCTACTGAAGAATGAGGGATATGTTTCCATTTTCTTATATTCTCTTCAATCTCCTTTTTCAGAGTACTGTAATTTTCATTGTAGAAGTCTTTTATTTCCTTTGTTATCTTGATTCTTAGGTATTTATTTTTTTGAAGGGTGCTATTATCAAAGGTGGTGTTTCCTTAATTTCTCTTTGAGTCAGTTTATTATTTGTGTATAGGAATGCTATTGATTTTTGAGAGTTGTGACTGAATCTGGTTATTAAATCCAGAATTTTTTTGGTTAAGTTCAATCTGTATAGAGTATCACGCCATTTGTGAATAATGTTTATTTAACTTCTTCATTTCCTCTCTTTATTTCTTTTTTTTTTTTATTTCTCTTATCCAATTGCTCTGGTGAATGGTTCCAAAACTATATTGAATGAAAGTGGAGACAATGGACATGCTTGTCTTCTTCCTGATTTTAGAGTGAAAGCTTCCAGTTTTTGTCCACTTAGTATGATGTTACCTGTGGGTTTATCATAGGTGGCTTTTATTAGATTAAGATAAAAAGCATTCATTCCAATGTTCTATAGGGCTTTTTAAATCATAAGTGTGTGCTGGACTTTGTCAAATACTTTTCTTGCATCTGTTGCAGTGTTCATATGGTTTTTGCCCTTGGCTGTGCTAGTACGGTGTTGGTTAATAATCTGTTGATTTGCATATGTTGAATCATTTCTGCATCATTGGAATGAATTCTGTTTGCTCATGGTGTGTAATCTTCTTGATGATTTGTTGCATTCTGTTTGCCAATATCTCATTGAGGATTTTTGTGTCTATGTTCATTAAGGAGATTGGTCTGTAGTTCCTTTGTTTTTTTCTTTTTGGTTAAATCCTTCTCTGGTTTTGGTATCAGGGTAATGCTTGCTTCCACAAATGAATTTGGGAGTATTACTTTCCTTTCTATTTCATTAAAGAGTTTGAGGAGTCATTGTGTTAGATCTTTCCTAAATTTCTTGTAGAATTTAGGAGTGAATCCATCAGGGCCTGGGCTTTTCTTTGTTGGTAGGTTTTTAAACACATTTTCAATTACATTGACTGATATTGGTTTATTTAGAACTTTTAGCTTTTTGATTCAACTTTGATAGCTCATATATCCAGGAATCTGTCCCTTTCTTCTATGCTTCCCATTTTTCAGCATATAGTTTCTTAAAGTAGGTACTGATAATCTTTTGGATTTCCTCAGGATCTGTTGTGATTTCACCCTTTTTCTTCTTAACTGCATGGATTTGAATCTTTTCTTTCCTTTTTTGATAAGGTTGGCTAAGGGTTTGTCAAATTTATTTACTCTTTCAAAGAACAAATTCTTTGATTCATTGTATTGCTTTCTTAGTCTCTATGGCATTAATTTCTGCTCTGATCTTTGTAATTTCTTCCCTTGTAGAAGCTTTGGGCTTCACTTGCTCTTCTTTTTCTAGGTGCTTAATATTCAACATTAGGTTGTTTATTTGAACTCATTTTGTTTTCCTTGTATGTGAAGTCCCCACTATAAATTTCCTTCATAAGACTGCTTTCATTGTATCTCATATATTCTGGTATGTATTGGGATTATCAGAACTGGGATTGTAGATACTATCTAATTTCTTGTTTAATTTCATCTGTGATCCACTGGTTGTGGGGGAGGATTCTATTTATTTCCTTGTGTTTATTGATTTATGGTTTGGAAATATGCCTGGATATTTTCAATTCTTTGTATTTACTTTTGATGTTTTATGAACTGGTATGTGATGTATTTCAGGGAATATTCCATGTGCAGCTGAGAAGAATTCATATTCTGTACACATCCACTACATCCATTTGTTCAAAAGTTGGTTTGGTTCTGATATTTTTTGTCTAGTTGGCCCATTTGTGACAGTGGGTAATGAGGTCCTCAATTACAATTATATTAGTGCTTAGTTGACTTTTCATGTCCATAATATTTGTTTTATGAAGTTTGGTGCACTGGTATTCGGAATACATACATTTATGATTCTTATTTCTTCCTCTTGGATTTTTCCCTTTACAAGGACATAGTGACTTTTTTTTTGTCTTAGTCTTGTCTTTGTCATGAAATCCATGTTGTCTGCAAATAGATAGCTACCCCCATTTTTTTCTGGGTTCTTATTGAATGCAGATTGTTGCATGGAGTATTGTTTTCCATCCTTTGACTTTTGTTCCATGACTTTCTTTTTGAATCAAAGGTATTTCTTTAATGAAACATATTATTGGGTCTTGTTCCTTGATCATTCTGTAGTCTGTTTCTTTTGAACTCAGATTATTTACATTGGTTACAACTGATGTGTATTGATCCGTCCTTGTCATTTTATTTTCTTGTTGTTGGTTCCCCCCTCATTACTTGTCTTCTCTGGTGGATTCATTCAGTTGGGTCATGGAGTTACATTCCTTATCTCTTTCTAGAATGTCCTTCAGAACATTGTGGTGTTCTAGTTTGGTGGTGATGAAGTCTTTTAGGTGTTGTCATGGAAATATGTTGTTTCTCCATCCATTTTGAAAGATGGCTTTGTGTGGTACTTCAATCTGGATACTTTTAGGACTTGAAATACTTCACTCTAAGATCTTGACTTGAGGGTTTATATTAAGAAATCTTAATTTCTTGTGATTCTGCTGAAGTTTCCTTTATAGAAGATTTTTTTTCTCTAAAATCTTTGTGCATTTTGTTCTCCTGTTGAATTTTTGGAATCTTGACTGTCATATTGTGTGGCATGCATGTTTTTGATCATGACTAGAGTTCTATTTGTTTCACTTTTCTGTATGTCAAATTCTTTTGCCCTGCTTGGGAAGTTTTTCTATTACTTCTGTAAACAGATTTTTATGTTGTTTGTGCTATCTCCTGCTTTTCTTCAACTCCAATCAATATTAAGTTATTCTTTTTTACATCATGTAGCAGCTGTTGGATTGACATTTTGTGGTCCTTTCTTTTTTGTAAGAAATCTTTCTTTTCATAATTGCTAACTGTATGATGTTAGATAATGAGGATTAAGGCCTAATTGGCCTTCTCTGCAAGCACAAAGGAAAACAAAAACAGCAAGCTCTGTTTCTTTGACAACATGCAGGCATGCATGTACATGCTGAGATCTGGTTGTTTATCTGGATACATAACAGGAGACAGGTGAACCTTCTTTTACCCTAATTGCTTTTCCATGTATCTAATAAATACAATGAGGTGCACCAAATGCTTAGGACTCTGCTGAAGGTAAAAGCTACCTGGCTTCTCTTTTTAAATTATTTCTTTGTTTTGATTTTAATCTCCAATCCCCCTTCCCCCATTGGGACTAAATTTGTAGGCTGGTTCTTCCAACTAACCATAATTTTGTCTTTTATATATGATATTCTGTCCTAATGTTTCAGGCAGCTGAGTTAGACAAAAATATTATAAGCAGTCAGACAGGGCTAGGCTTTCAAGGAGACAATATAGAAGACAAGATGATTTTGCAACTTTGGGAGAGACAGATACCCCTGCTATGGGCCAGACCTCAAGACAAAAGATCAAACAATCGCATACCTTCCTAAGGATAGACATCGGGGTTGATGTTCTAAATAGATCTCTAACCTTGCGGACTTGAAGAGTCACTAACCTAGTCCCCTAAAGGAAAAGCCCTTTTTCTGTATTCATGCCCACCTGCCATTTGCTCCTGGATTTAATCAAGTTTGCCTGAGCAATGGTGCTTGTAGTCTTACTAGTTGACCATAGTTTTGTCCCATCTCTTGCCCACCTAGCAAGTTCCCATGTTTTCCTCCTTGAACCTGCCTCACCACATGGTTTTACTCTATAAAAATCCCTGGAAGAGACAGATTTGGGGGCAACCCACTCAGGTCTCCCTTCTGTCTTTCTCTACAATAGGAGCTTTTTAAATCTCCCAATAAATATATTCTTCTCTTAACCTCCATTGTTCCTAAAATTCATTCTTCGGTTTTAAAGAATATAAATTTGGCCCAGGTATCTTTCAGGTTGGGAATTTCATTCCTTTATATCACTAACATTGACTTGTTCTGCTGTGTATACTTTCAATGAATTTTTAAAAACATCTCTTGGTTATCTGTTTCAATCTGTTTCATGGACTTTGTTTCTATGTTGGACATTCATGATTTCCATCATTTTCCTATGCTCTTCCATGTTTTTTTTTTTTTTAAATCTATGTCTACTTTAGAATTGCTACATATGTCTTTCATTATGGTTATTATCTACACAGTTATCTCAGAAATTACTTGTGATTAAATTTTTTTCTACTCATTTGTCTGCTTCATTACCTTTGCTGTTAGCACTTCAGAGAGTCCAGGTGGGTAACAGCTTTCAAATTGTTTCATCTCATGGCCTCCTTCATTTCTCTTTGGTGAGCTGGAAGTCTGGGACTGCATCTTGTTTCTGTGTCTTCTCATTTTCTTTCTTGTTTTTTTTTTTTTTTTTTTTTTTTTTTTTTTTTTTTTTTTTTTTTTTTTTTTTTTTTTTTTTTTAGTTTCATTCTTGGGATGATGCTTATAAATTGTTTATGGCAGGTAGCTTTATTACTAGTATTTAGAGAAATGACTATTAGTCAGAGATGTCTTCCAAGAGTAGCTGGCTTTTGGATTTTGAGTCTGTTTCAAGTTTTGAGGGATGAGAAGTTGCTGCCTACTTGGCCCAGCCCCTGATTCTTTGACATTGGCCTACAGTATTGTTTTTGACCCTTAGGCAATTTCTGTCTTGGCATACTTTGAGGAATAACTGATTAGAACAATTATGTCACCTTGGCTAAAGTAATACCATCAGCAATAACAATGGCCTCACACACAGCCTATTTGCCACCTTTACCTGCATAAAATATTTTGTAGTTTTATAAAATAATCTAAAACAAACCAGAAAGTTGTATACAGTAAATATGCTCTCAGTATGGCAACTTGGGCTGGCCAGATAGCTCATGGGACTAAAGCATCTGCTTAGGCAGGTTTAGGGACCAGGGTTCCATCCCCTGGGGTGTGCTGAAATGATGACTGAGACTGGGTGTGGTGGCAGGCACCTGTTATCCCAGCGCTTGGGAGGCTGAAAACAGGAGGATCACCACGAGTCTGATCTGTGTAGTGAGACCCTGTACTAAATACATTTTTAAAATGTGGCAACTTTATCCTTACAGAAGAAAATTTAAAATGAGCTACTTGGGAAAAAATAAAGAAATAGAAGAAAAGGAAGGCATGAGAGGCAAAGCTAAAGGACAAGGGACAATTATGAAGAAATAAAAATAAGAACAGAACAACAAAAACTAGAAGCATTGTTTATACTCATATAAAAACAAGAGCAATAAAGAAAAAGAAAAAACAAAACAAAAAAATCAAAAGCAAAATGAAGAAAAAAGAAATGTCCATGTCAGGATGTGCCTCTGTTGTCACTCACAAAGCAGGCAGAAAGAGTCTGGTTCTGCATTGATTAACTTCAGTAAGCCAGCTGTAGGTTTATGGTGGGCTAGTAGAGAGTCCCAGCAAGCTTGGACCATCTGTTCCACTGCAGCCCAGGCTGTTTTTGGCTCTAAAGCTGGACCCTCATTTGTCCAGCCTGTGTCACTCTGTGTGCTTCTTACCAGCTTTAACTTGACTCCTTGGCCTCCTGCTGACTTAAACTTAGTTCTTTCTCCTTCTGACACTGGGAGCTGTTGAACAGAGCCAGCCCACAGCTGCTCTGGGTTCTGAGCTCAGTTGGCCCCTCTCCAAGATGGCTACGTGACTATCTCCCTTTCCTGGGTGAATGTCTGAATAACTCACTAACTATGCAGCCTGCTGCATGTATTGCTGCATTCCACTGGTACATTTCTCGGAGGAGGCCTCTGGGGTTGCCAGAGGTCAAGTGGGTCTGAAGACTAAGGCTGCCCCTTTCATGCAATGAGGCAGGGGTCAGGGAGAAAATACCACTTGCTACGTCCTTCTGCATTGAGGTCTTTCTCTTTGCTTTTCCTATAGGCTTCACTTTTCATTTTAAATTCTTGCTGATTCCAGGGGGCCTGTTTCCCTCCTTTTCTTTCTCACATTGCTATATTCCAGTGTCTGGCCACCAAATCTCTGAGATGCTGTTTCTCTGCTATTCACTACCCAGCCATCTTCCTGGAAGTCCTTTTATTTGTTTACTTTTAAACTGTTTAAAATTTTATGTATTTGGTACAGGGTCTCACTATGCAACTCAGACTTGTAGTGATTCTCCTGTTTAAGCCTCCCCAATGCCGGTTTAACAGGCACGTGTCACCACTCTGGGTCTTGGTGGCCAGCTGGGTGTGCCTGGGGTGGGACTGGCACTGCATGCAGTGCCAGGGATCAGACCTGGGTCCTTGCATTTGTCTATGTAGGTGCTTAGACTGCTGAGCTATCTGCTATCTCCAGGCCCCTGTATCAGTATGTTTTTTGATATAAGGTCTTGCTATAGCCTTGGACTCACTATGTAGCTCAGGATGGACTTGAATTCAGGGTGATCCTCTTACCTCAATTTCCAAAGTGCTGAGATTATAGGCCAGTACCACCACATCCAGCTTCAGAAGCAGTTTTGGAAGTCCTCTTTTGTGAACTGAAATCCTTCAGTTGTGCTGTCGTAGAGGCCTTGATGCCTTGAATTGAATCAAGACACTTTCCTGGCCATTTGAGTTTGGTGAAAAGTCAGAAGTCATGTAGTGTGACAGCCAATGAATAAAGCAGGTAAAGGTGTGGCTTTACTTTTTAGAAGCCTGCCTTTCCATTTGATGGCATTTGCTGTATTTTTGCTCACACCTCACAAAGCCTCACAGAAAAGGACTTCTAAAGCTGCTTCAGAAAGTGGTGAGAGCTGGGTGTCATAACACACATTGGCAACCTCAGCATTTGGGAGGCTGAATTAGGAGAATCACAGAGTGTTCAAGGCCAGCCTGGGCTTCACAGTGAGATCTGTCTCAAATAAAAGGAAAAACAAAAAGAAACAAATAAAAACAGAAAATGGCAAGGATGATGGATGGGATAAATGGGTTGAAAGTGAGGAGAAAATATTTTAAGGGAATTAATGGCAAGGTTCCTTTTACTGTAGTACATTTTTGAAAAATATAAGCATTCACAGTGTATGCCTTATGGTACTCCTGTTGGAATAAAGCAATGGGTTAAGAATTTGGTTTCAGGTAGAATCAAACTAACATTACTCTCCTAAAGTTTTTTTTCTAGTTAACAATGGAAAATTCATTAGAAATGAATTGAGAAAGAATTCCAGAGGGAGCTGGAATAACCTGTTCACACTTTTAGAGCAGTGGGAAACAGTAAGGGGGGGAGCATCTGCTATATTTTAAATACTTACATGTTATTTTAAAGTCTATTAAGATGTATTACCCTTCCATTTTGACCACCTCAGTTATACCAATATGCCACCTGTCCATTTTCAGGGAAGTCCCAGGAAGATGTTCTGGAAGTTAGCTTGGGCTTTTGAGTAAAAATTCCAGACTCATTCTGAAGAGGAAGTGTTTGTCCCTGACTTCCCTTCCTATGTTGAAGCCTTAAACCCTCAGTGTGGTTATATTTAGAGATTTTGGAGATGAGCCATCTATTGATGTAATTAAAGTTAAATTAAGTCAGAAGAGGGAGGGCTTGCTTTCATTGGCTTCATGCCCTTTTAATAAGATGTGTGAAAGCTTTCTTCCTTTACCCTTCTGAGGCACATGTACTATAGAATGATCATTTGAGGGCTTGGTGAGAAGGGGACCACTTGCAAGCCAGAAAGAGTGTTCTCATCAGACACTGACCATGCTAGCACCCGGGATCTTGGATTTCCAGACTCCAGAAAGGTGACCAGGCACATTTCTGTTATTAAGGTTTCAGTGTGTGATTTTTTTTTTATGACAGCCCAAGGATGCTATACAGGACATTGGGGCTGGCTTCTGGTAGAAGAAAGCCAACCAGAAAAGAGCTAGCATCTATGCTAAGGAATGGGCCCTGGGACTGGGAGGGACCTCGTTAGTTCCAAGAATGGTCTCTCTCCTCTTAAGTGCTCAAGAAGAAGTGGAGAAAGTTTGAATGTCATTTATATTTAAAACTAAGAAACTATGAGAATTAAGTCAAGAGCTAAGTGGACCTTGATAGTACGATCATGGATTACTCCACAAAAAATTATCTTAGAAGTCATCTGCCAAAACCTTCATGGAGGTATCAGTCTAACCCTCCTGGAAATATTGTACATGGATCCAAAATAAAGACAAAGAGAGGGCTGGGACAATATCTCAGTGGAATAAGCCAGGTAAGCACAAAGTCCTGAGTTTGATTCCTAGTACCAAAAATAAATACAAAGAAAGTTCTACAGAAGACCTCTGGGATGACTGACCCAATGTACTCTGTGGAACAAAAGGCCAGGAACCTAAAAGCCATATTTGTTGGTATCAATCAGAGGATGGGTGGGGGTCACAGCCCAGTGCTAGGAAAAAGAAACTTTGCAGGCATTGGCTGTAGTGAGAAACAGAGCACATTTGTACCAGGAACAAAGGCCTCTGATTTGCAATGTAACAAATAGTCTAATGTGTGCAAAGCTGGCATCTTTACTGCCAGGAAGGTATAATTCTTCCTGAGCTCCACAGCCTTCCATGTCTTCCCCCTGGAATCTCACAGGCTCCTGCTCAAACCTTCATTCCAGCCACCAGCAGGCGAGCTATTCTCACCTGCCTGTTGTTGCTTTGCTCTTAAGGAGACTCACCAGGCCTTTAGCCAAATCAGTCACATTCTTTTGGCCAGTTAAGGGTACATTAGTTTCAATACAGCCAGCTTTGCATATCTCAGTGAATAGGGTTGAAGGAGAGGTTAGGGAAAGAAAGAGCCACTGGGCTTTATTCCTTGGGAGAGTGCAGCTTTTTGGTCTCTCACAGTCATCTAGTCCTCATTTTACATTTGGAGAATTCAAGGTCCAGACACTTCTCAAAGGTGGTACAGAACCCTACTAAGACTCTGGTTCTGTAAAAAACAGATGTCCCTTTTTAAGGTTAGAAAAGCTTCCTGATTTGTGGATTAACTTTCATATTCCTACTAATTTTAGGAGAAGAAGGTCTTTGGACTTTGTGTTAAGGATTCTTGTCCCACTTCAGACCAGAGTTACTTAGGTTTGCCTTGTCTGGGTTTATGAAGCAAAAGCATTTTGTTGAAAATTATACATAACTACTAGTATAATTATTTTTGTTTAACACTTGTTACATAAAAAACATATAATTTATTTTTTATTTTTTTGGTGGGGGGATAAGGCTTTAAGTATTCACAGACTGTTATTTTCTCCAAGCAGATAAAGATGATTTACAAGGAAATATATCCTTTTGAGGTTCAAGTGTGCAGTGCTTATTTGTGTTAAAAGTCTATTCAGGTCACATGAAAGAAGCAGCTTTGAAATGGACAAGAGCCAAGCAGGCTAGAGTTCAATAATAGGTCTCAGATCCAGGCTCATTCCTGAGGTCTTAGAGAATTGCAGGGAGGGGCCCAGTCAGGAACTCAGAAGATTTCAGTGTAAAGGAGTAAGGTTAGCTCCTACTCTTGCGGTTTTGTATGTCCACGGTCCTTCCTTTAATGATAGACCACCATCCTAGTGGTGATAATGACAATCCTTCCAGGCAAGGAGAAAGATCTAATTATAGAACAATTTTCATTTATCTACAGCACATTTATGTTTTCAAATGACTCTTAGCTATTTGAACACATTTGAATTAACTTGCTGTTCATTTTTCTTATTGCTTTTTGAAATGTGACAGTATTAAAAGTCTGAGAGACCAAATGATTGGAGAGATTAAATGATAAAGTCATAAACTAGGCATTGAGGGCCGGGGGAACAACTCAGTGGTGGAGTGCTTGCCTGGCATGTGAACGGATCTACATTCAGCTCCCAGCACCACAGAACCTGAACAGAACAAAACATATAGACAAAGCCTAGTTGCTGAATTCAGGTCTTCCTCAACTCCTCTGAGTATTCTGTAAAAATAAAACAATAAGAAGTCATGAATATGTCCAGACCTTGACTGTGCTTATCCAGTCAGATGATTTTGAGAAAAAAAAAGCAGTTATATTTCACTTTTTCCCAACAGGCCTCTGGTTTTTTAATGCCTTTTGCTTGAGTAGGGTAGATGGATTCCAGACTGGTCTGTTCTGCTTTCAGGACTCCTCCTTTCACAGCTCAGCCTTTGACAGCAGCGATCAAGAGATGCTGCTCTGAGAACTGAGTGGCTTAGATCTGGGGAGATCTTTGGTTGGAATCCAAACCCTACTGCTTCCCAGATGTGTGGATTGGAAAAACTGCTTAGCTTCTCTTCTTTTAAATGGGCATTGACCCCTTTAATTTGGGTTAGTTTTCTTCTTAGGAATTTGTTCAAGCCCTTCCTATGAAAGAATATTAACTGCAAGCATGCCATAAATGCACAGATATTTTTCATAGCTTAAAATTAGCTTTTAATCTTTACTTTTTATTGTATGAGTGCTTAAAATTTCAGTATGATCAAACATATTTTCTATGACACCTCTTTCTATTATTTTGATTAGAAATTATCTCCCACATTAGTTTGTAATACATGATTTATCATTTGTAACTTGAATTCTTTATATCACTACATTATTTTATTTATTTATTCATTTTTGTTCTTTTTTCTTTCTTTTTGTGGTACTGGGGATCAAATTTGGAACCTTGTACATGCTAGTCAGGCACTTATTCCACTGAGCTGTCTCCTTGTCTACATTATTTTAATTGTTCATGTTTTTATTCATTCATTTATTTATTTATTTTTAAATGTATTTGACTGTTGCAGGGTCTCATTATGCAGCTCAGACTTGTAGTGATCCTCCTGCTTTCAGCCTCCCCAGTGCTGGGATTACGGGCATATACCACTAGGCCCAGACGTGATGGCTGGCTCAGCCTATGCTATGGGCAGGGCTGGAGTGGCATACGGTGTCAGGGATCGAATCCCAGTCCCTGCACTTGCCTAAGTTTGCCTAAGGAGATGCTTTAGTCTTGTGAGTTATCTCTCTGGTCCCTAATTGTTCTAGTTTTATATTGTTTTAATACTACTAGCCTTTCTGTTTTAACTATTTCCTTGAAATTCTTAACTGTTTATGTTTACAGTTTATTTTTTAACATCATTATATCAAGTTTCTGCATGTAAAAATATTTTAAGTTAGATTTAGATTAAACCTATAAATTAATTCTGTTTTGGAAACATAGGGTATTTCTTCATTTATTGCTTTTAAAGTTTTACTTCAATTTTACCTTGAAAGTTTTGCAAATTTTATGCTTTTATGGTTGTTTTCATGTAGGCCTACTCATTCTCTTTTGGAATTATTTCTAGCATCTTAAGTACTTTTATATTGTAAGTGGATTCATTCCTCCTAATTATGTTGTTTAACCTTGCTGGTATATAGAAAATTTGCAGATTTATGGAAATTTCTTATTTTCCAATTGGAGAACTTTCTTTGGACTGCTGAAAGTTTTATAGTTGAGTCAGTTGGGTTTTCCAGAGCATCTGGAAGTAACATTAATCTTTTCAAATCATTAGACTTATTTCTGTTTCTTGGGTATTGTCAGTTTCTGAACATGTGTAAATTGTGTAACACCTGAAGCAGTCCACAATATTCTTTCCCCTTAAGAGTGTCACCTGCTTAGCCTGACATTCTGGTTAATCACTCAAAGGACAAAGGATCTTATTTTTCTCCACAATTATCTGACAAAACCTCAGCTATTGATCTTTCAGTCGTCATTCCAGTAAACAGTGTGATGTAATGAAAGCTGGATACAAGTACACACTGATTTTCTATGTCAGCACTGTGCCACATACATTAGATCTTCATGTTGTTCAGCAGAACTCTACTGACAGACTACATGAACCATCTTTTTCTCTTTCATTTCTATACCTCTCAAGAAGTAAATAGTTTCAGCAGAAATTGTTTTAAAAGTTTACTTATTGGTTCATTCACTTACTCTTTCAACAATTTTAAGAGGAAAAAACCCCAAAAGTATTGCTTTTGGGGAGGAATATGGATATCAAAGTATGGTTTGTAAAGCATTCAGCTTTGAAGCTGGCACAGGGTGCACACCTGTAATTCCAGCACTCAGGAGGATGAGGCAGGAGGACCTTTGAGAGTTTGAGGCCATCCTGGCACATAGTGAGTTCAAGACCAGCCTAAACCACATGATGATACCCATCTCAAAAAAGAAAAAAAATTACATGGCATATTTGAGATACTACAGAGAATTTAGTAAAGTTTGCCATTACAGTAAGTTCTGCTCACTGAGTTGTATCGCTAATGATGGTAAATAATAAATAAATTTGCATTTTCATGATGAACTCAGAGTAATCTATTACTGAAATGATTGTAGTAAGGAAATATCAACATATAACACTGAATTTAGAGGGAAAATGATTTTCTGGTAATAAGTATCTGATTTGAGGCAAAACTTTAGATCTTGGTTGCCTCATCTATAAAATGGAGCAGTCAATGTAGAATTTACTTTTTATCCTTTCTATCAGAACTTCTATGATACAATAATGATCCCAAGAACTCACTCAAAACAGAGAAAACCAGCAGTTATTTACTGAATCCAACTCTACTGAGCTCACAGCAAAGAAAAGAAATGAGGTAAAATACATGTTAATATAAACTTGACAAAATCATTAAGAACTACTAAGTGATACTAGATGTAAGTTTGGATTTTTGAATTCTAATGACTGAAGGAGAGTTGGGATTCTAATGGTTGGGGGAAAGTATAATTATGAGTCAAATAAATCTGAAAAGCATCTGCTGTATTTATGCAATGAAATCAGAGGGAGTTCAATCAAACTCTTTCAATATCATGTTCTTAAGAAACAGAAGTGGTCATTCCTGGAACTCTGATAAGAAAGGTTCCGGTAGGCAGGTCAGCCAAGGTCCAGCCAGGAAGGCTTTCATTCAACATTGTCACTGCTTGGCCTAAAGGGAGAGAAGCACTTTTAGATTCCAACTTAATCTAAGCTACAGCATAGTGAAAAGGGTTCAGATATTTTTTACAGAAAAACAGATGTTATTCATAAAAAATTGTATGTATTTACTGCTGCTGTAAATCACATATGATAAATGTCATATATTCTCTTTTTTACTATCAGAAATTGAACTGAGGACTTCGCATTTGCCAGGCAGGCACTGTGCCACGGAGCTATATCCCTGGCCCAAGAAATGTCATATATTCTATGTATAAAGAATAATGCACTTTCAAATGACTGCATAGGTGAAACAAATGTGATTGCCAAAAACTGTAGTTGCAGGTGAATTTTCTGAGGTAAATGGGGGACAATTTGGGGATGATTTTATTCATTTTAATAACTGTCTATGGACCTGGGGATGGTGGCACATGCCTGTAATCCCCACACCTGGGAGGCTGAGACAGGAGGATCACTATGAATTCAATGCCTGCCTGGGCTACATAGACCCTGTCTCAAAAACCAAAGTGGGGGATAATGGTCCGTGGAGCACATAATAGGCACTGTGCTAGGTGTCAGGTAGACTATGCAGACTCACTCCTTGTCCTCATGGAGCTTAGAAGTCTGGTGGGGGAGACATGACTAACACATAAGTGCTATAATAAATGCTTCACTGATGCTTTAAAGGCAAGCAACTACTGTCCATGACAACCAAAGCCTAGAGAATCTCATTCAGGGCTGGGCAGCCAGCAAAGAGCTACTTCTCACATTGTTAAACAAATTCATTCCCTTGTCAAATCAGAGATTTCCTGGTGTTATTTTCAGAGTTAAGTAATTATTTAAGCACCAAGTGAATTAAATATTGTATCAGGATTTGATGACTCTAGAAGTTTTAAATCTCCATCTTTGAAAGATGAGTCAAAAACTGTTTTCACGCTCAGCACCCTGACCCATATAAAAATACAATGCAATTTGTAAGTCTTTTGGAGACTCAAAGACAAAATTCTTTGAAATCTTCCTGATGCAACACTCTGGGAGTCTAAACCCATTGCCTTACTTCTGCAAACTCCCTGGGAACTTGCTGTCACAGTCAGCTCAGGCCCTGAACATCTGCCTTTGCGAAAATGTCAGATTGGGAAATGTGTTGCTTTTTTGTACACGTGGTTTCTGTTCCATGTCATGGTAACCCAGATGCCAAATTATACCTCTGTTTGATTGCCACAGAACTCTAATATGATATTTATTACAGACTTGTGGAGGGAAGAATTGAGAGGAGATGGGGTACAGAAGTTTATATCAGTTAGGATATAACTGCTATAATAGCAAGCCCTGTTGCAATAATTTAACAATATGATTAAGTCTCCAGCTTATGAACATTCAAGGTATAAAATTTCATGGATAGGAATGGGTGTTGCATTTGATTTCTTTATGCTTTATGTTGTATATTGCCATCAAAGGTACATAAGATTCACTTTGTTGGACTTACAAGTGAATCCAACTTATGAACATTTTCCCAGAATTGGACTCGTTCGTAAGTTGGAGAATTACTGTATCAAGAAAGGATTACTTTTGGGGTCCTTCTGGCATTGCCATAGTGAATTGATCTGGGACTTGAAGAGGTCCCCAAAGGTGGGAAGTGAAGTCCAGGTCTCGGTTTCTGGTCAGTATGTGTTTTGTGCCTGTTCCTCTGCCATACAAAAAAAAAAAAAAAAAAAAAAAAGTGCAGTGAATGAAGATTTCTCTGCATTTTAGCACTGCTTTTTCTACTGTGTTAGCTTTTGAATGATGATGACGATGGATGAGATGAAGAATGAAGCTGAGACCAGTTCCACGGTTTCTATGCCCCTCTGCATAGTCACATATCTTTTATTTATTTATTTTATTTTATTTTTTGTCTTTTTGAGACAGGGTTTCACTATGTAGTTCAGCTACTGGCCGTAAGCTCACTTTGTAGCTCAGGCTGGTCTCGAACTCACAACAATCCTCCTGCCTCAGCCTCCTGAGTGCTGGGATTACAGGCCTGTGCCACCATGCCCGGCTGTAACAATAGCAGATTTTTTTTTTTTTTTTGCAGAACCAGGGATTGAACTCAGGCCCTTGTACTTGCCAGACAAGCACTTATTCTGCTGAGCTATCTCCCCAGCCCCTATCTTTTGTTTAATGAGTTAGAAGGAGTAAATATGTCCACTGCTCAAACACCAAGAGCCACTTTCATGAAGGCTGAAATAGAAAATCGAGGTCTCACACAAGAAGACATCACTATGAAAATTTTAAAGAAAAAAAGTGTAGAAGTGAACTTCACGGAGTCCCTTCTTCGTATGGTGGCTGACGGCATAGAAGAGTATATGACTAAAGGACCAGGGCCAGGATCCCAGGACCTAAATGAAAAGGCATGAGCACTTAAACAAATTCCCAGTAAGATCCCAGATTAGATCAGAGTGATAGAGTGAGGTTTCTGCAGAGAATCAAGGATGTAACTAGTACAATAAGAGAACTTCTTAATGCAGTGAATAAAGTCTTCAAAAAATACCAATACCAGAACCACAGGGCACTTGGAAACCAAAAGAAAGAATTTGTAAATTACTCCACAACTTTCAGTGATACTCTGAAAACATATTTTAAGGATGGCAAGGCAATAAATGTTCTCATTAGTACCAACTGACTAATTCATCTAACCAGCTTGATACTTCAGACCTTTAAAACTGTGGCCTGAAAGTTGTATATGTTAAGGGATATACTTCTCAGTGGCAGTATTAAACTGCCTTTATTTGTAAATTTTACAGTTTGATTGTATAAATTATCAGTCCCTCCTGAAGGGATCTAATCCAGGATGTTGAATGGGATTATTGCCATTTTACACCATATTTGTGTAAAATATAGCTGAATCATAATCTCATGCTGAAGATTTTGTATCACTTTTGTTATTATCATTCTTTTAAGAATTATAAGCCCAGAGAATTTATGCCTTAATGTGGTGTAAATATAGCATTTCTTAAAAGAACTGTAAATGTTGGTGTTTGTTTCTGAATTACTTGAAGCTGGTATGTTGCAAGATAATATATTTGGACAATATTTGGTGGCAAATATTCAATAAATAGTTTATGTTTATTAAACATTTCTTTATTTGAAAAAAGATGAATGTGTGTGTGATCAAAAGACCAAGAGAGCTTGGTATAATGTCTAAAGAACTTCTAATGGGAACTTATTAGCAATTTATCAAATAATAAGGCAACAAAAATTTCTATAGTTTGTCTTTAATCACTTTGGAGAAAAAGTAGTCAATGAAAATATTTTTGTTAGTTATTACCTACAAGGCACTGACTATTTTTCCATTACTTCTAGTCTGCTTTAAAAGACTTCTGAGAAAGAGAAGGCAGTTCATAGTGTCTTTCCACTATAATGCCATTTTGAACTGTATGACATTATAGGTTTTACTCTGAAGAAATTATTCTGGTATACTGGACCCAAATGTGTTTTGCACATTTTTCCCCAAAATAGCTGCAATTAATAGTAATTTAAAGCTATACTAATATTATATGTTAATATTATGCCAAATTCTCAATATTACCAAGTTCTCTCAATCTTCTGATCACATATATATATCTGCTTTAAAGTAAAGAAATGTTTAACAGATGTAAAGTGTTTATTGAATATTTGCCACCACATACTGTTTAAATACATTATCTTGCAGCATATCGGTTTCAAGTTAAAATGTCAGAAACAAACACCAACATTTATAATTCTTTTAAGGTATGTTATATAATGACACATTAAGGTGTAAATTATATAATGTTAATATTCTATGTACTCTTTCAATGTGTACAACTTTGTTTCATGTGAAGTGATTTCATTTTTTGATTATAAAATAAAGGAAAAAAATCAGAATTTGTTTATCTTAAAAAAAAAAAAAAGAAAAAAAATAAATAAGGGCTGGCCAATAGCTCAGCAGGTTAAAGCGCCTGCTAGCAGGTGCAGGGGGCGGGGCCGGGGATTAGATCCCCGGGCCTGCTGTGCCACCCCCCCCACCCCCCACCCCATGTGCTGATGGCAACTGAGACTGGGCATGGTGGTGCACACCTGTAATCCCAGCTCTTCGGAGGCTGTAAACAGGCGGATCACTAGGAGTCTGATCTAGTAGTGAGACCCTGAATCCCCTGTAGACCCTTCCCTTAAAAAAGAAAGAAAGGATTACTTTTTACTAGACGCTTGACCTATAGAATTAGGCCAAGGGCCCTAAGCTCCTCCATTTGCCCCTCTGTCTTCATCCTGCTGTCTTCATCCTGCTGGAGAAGGAAGAGAGCATTAAGATAATGTGGGAATGACATTGGCTGGGTCTCGCCCTGACTTCTGCTCGCATCCCATTAGCTAGAACTAGTAACATGACACTACCTAACTGTGATGAAAGCTAATAAATTTATTGAAGTTTTGAGACCAGAAGGAAAAAAATAATGACTTTTGCAACTTATCTCTGCTATAGAATTTATTCTATAACACTACAACAACAAAATTTACAATTGTGTCTCTTAGTTTAAAGAGATTCCTTGGCCTTCTCACTACTAGGAATTTTTTAATATGATCATAAATTTCATGCCTATGGTTTTATTGCCTTCCTTGTTTTTTCTTTCCCAATGCCAACACTCCTGTCAATTTTCTCTGACAGTGCTCTGAATTCTCTCCTTATCTTGTGTCTCAAAGGATGTTGAGAGTTTCACTGACCATTTAAACATTGTATCAGAGAACAAGACAACTTTTCAGTAGGGAATATTTTTCTAGAACATCAACTTGAGGCTTTCTGAGGCCTCTATAACACATACATCTGTGTTTCTGAAATCAACAAAACTATGTATTTGGAACTTTGAGGCCTATGACTGGAAATAGGCCTTTTATCTTGAAAAACTGAAGTTTCAAGATAAAAATAATCGGGCAGTACAATACAATCCCCAAGGGACCAGTCTGTGCTTTTATCTTCGTTTTGGGAAATCTCACAGTTATGTATTATTAAGTAGAACATCTGGCTATGATCTGGGTCGATGGGGCAGTACACGTTCATTCCTTCTCACCTAGAGGCCTTGAGTAGGACAATGGGAGGACCATTGTCACTCTTCCAAGCTTGAACAAGTGTCCCATTATTTTTTTCCTTTGTGCATTTATCTGTAGAGATTGAGGAACTTTTCCTAGGGGCCAGTGAAATGGCGAGCTTCTTAACACATTTAGTTGTTGGATGTGTTTGTGTCTGCGTGGCAACAGGAGCAGGGATGTGAAAGACAGCAACAACAGCTGAAGTCTGCCAAGCCATCTGGCGGTGATAGAACTTGCCCAACTTGCTTCCTGAAGGTTTTGATAATATTTATAAATAATTCACCACACAAAGTCTTCAAGAGAAGCTTTTAGGAAGACCCTGCTCTTTCAAGCTGTTGAGAACAGGCTGCAAGTCCTCAGCTACTCTGCCCTACCCCCCCACCAAAGAGTGCCAGCTTCAGATGGAAAGGAAACACTTGTAGCTCCACTTCCTTTAAGGCACAAGCAGCTCTAAAAAAAGAACTTATGTGAACAGAAAATCTCACAGAAACAGTTGTAGCTATTGTTTGTGAAGTGCTGAGGAAGCAAAGCAGTAGTACTAACAGAAATCATTTTGAGACTACAGCAAGCAAAGTGAATGGCAAATTAGAAAACACATTAATGCGTCAAGTAGGATCTGTCTGATTGCATGCATGCAGAGATGTTTGGTTTTTTTTTTCTGTGTTTTGCAAGTGGAATTGTCTTTATTTTGTGACATAAGCATGGCCAACATGTTTCTTTTCTTCTTACACCCAGGGTTATCTATCTGAGTTTCAGAAGCCTTGTTTTGAAGAGATGATCTATGTTGTTTTGAAACTGGAAGATCAGCCACCACAGGACACAGCTTGTTTTCAAAAGTGAGATTGCTCACACGGTTAGATTCATAATTAATGAGACTGATTACATTCAGAAAATCTACTCATCATTTTTGTGTTTTCCATAGTTATAAATCTTTACAATCAAAAGTTTCAGTACTCTACCAGAGTCTCTTGTTTTTTATTTTTATTTATTTTTTTATGTATTTAGTACAGGGTCTACAGGGTCTCACAGCTGGGGCTTGTGGTGCTCATCCTGTTTTCAGCCTCTCAACCAATTTCAATCACTATCTCAGCTCGCCCTGAGAACGGGGCTGGCACAGCAGGTGGGGATCCCCCAGTCCCTACATCTGCCTAAGCAGGCTCTTTAATCTGCTGAGCTATCTGGCTGGTCCTCTCTTATCTAGTATGGTTTTGACTCACTTGGAATCCTAGCCAAAGATACTTCTTGTTTTCTTTTCTGTAAAATAGGTATCACATTCTATAAAAATATCTCAAATGAACTGTATTGAAGTTGGGCATGCTCATCAGATCTAGCACATAAAACTACTGGGTTTTTGTTTGTTGTTTTGATTTGATCTTAAAAATCAGTTGTCATCACCATCTATACTCATCAAGAAAATGACTTTCATTTTAAACTGATGAAGATTGGTCTGGTGAAAGAACAAGATGCAACTCATTTTTGAAGAAAGTTCTGAAGTCGCTGCACTTGGTGGTTATTTCAGTTTGACAGACACTAAAACAAAAACATCATGCAGCTCAGGGACTGTGACCTGTGATGTGCAATATGATATTCAAGTACATATCACATTGCAGTGCAGCAACCTAATTCTGTACGTCTAGTCTGTGGGGAATATCCAAATGCTGTGAGAATAACTAGAGAAACAGGAAGGCACGTGAATAGGTTCCAAGAGTCCAAAGTGACACTGACTGGGTCATAGAATAACCAGATTTCCATTGTTAGCTATCCACTGGCTCCACAAATAAGTTTAATTTTTTAAAAAATTATTATGTTTAATTAATATTTACATCAGTAAAGTTTACTCTTTTTTTGGTCAAATTCTATGAACTTTAACAAATGCTTATTTACTATGACTACAACCAAAATGTACAACAGTTCCCAGGGCTCCAGCAGTTCCCTTGTGTTATTTATCCTTTTGTATCCCAAATCTGCCCTCTATCCTCAATCCGGGAAACCACTAATCTATTTGCCATCACACTCCACTTTTGTATTTTTAGAATATCTTGTGAGTGGAAATAGTATGAAAAGTGGGTTCTATGCCTTTCTGCAATACACTGGAGACTCACCTCTGTTCCTCAGAATTGCTCAGTACCATTCCACTATATGACTATTGCGTGACTTGCTTATATATTACTCAAGCCAGAGATACTTGGGCTATTCCCAGGCTGGGTGAACATGAATGAAGCTGCTATAATCATTCATGTAGACCTTATTATATGGACATGTTTCCATGTTCCTTGGGTGACTATCTAGGAGTGAGGTGCCTGAGAACTTTGAAAAGGATTTTCCCTGCACAAATGACAATTTGTGATTAAGGAGGTTTTGACTGTGCATTCCCTATAGTGTGTGAGTGTCAGGTGTGAATTCTTAATGAGTAAGAATTGGCCTTTTGAGTGGTGAAATGTCTTGGGAGTAGAAGTGAGTGTGAAACATTATGAAAGTGAATCATGCACTTTACAAGTGGTGCCTTTCTTTTCTTATTTTTTAAAATAATTTTATGGAGAATCAAATAGCAATGAGACAGTTTCAAAACTGATTAGTAGGACAGTTTTAATAATTAATACATTGCATATTGTTATCTTCTTAGTAGTTATTCAGAGTACAAGATGCAGATGTGATATCCTGTCCACAAACACTAATAGTATAGATCTTTCAATTCATTGAGTTAAGACAAAGTAGCTGTATATCTACCTAAACTACTTTGAATATACAGGTACACAATGGTCCTTCATTTGTATCCCCTTTATTTATTTATTTTTGTCAGGGATGGGTATTCTATTGTCATTTAAATATTGTAGGTGCGTGAGTTCAGCAAAATAATCCAATACAGTCCAGTAGTCCATAATAATAGTGGGTTATCCATAAGACTGGCAATGCAGAAGTTGTTGACTTGAGTCTTTTACAACTCAGCATATTAATATAGTTTTACTTTTTATACCTCATTTTTATACTTTTCTGCTGGATGGTTAAGACCAAGATAAAGCAAGACCTATATAACAAGAGATGTAACTTTTGTATCTGACAAGGTCAGTCAAATCCCCTCAGTCAAATCCCTGCAACCCTGTACCACAGTTTGTAGATCCTTTGTTAGTGTCAGCAATGTGGATTGCTTGACCAACTTGCTCTCTGTAAAAGCCTGAAAGAATGTTTTCTCTGCATGTGACTCCTCAGAAGTGTGCATTTTTCTGAGGGTCACCTTAAGTCATACTTATTTTCAGTTAAACAATAATAACAATGACAACAACAAAAATAACAGCCAAAACTAAAACAAACAAAATACTCCCAGGAAATTTTGGCATTTGTTAAAAGATGTCAGAGTCTTTTCTAATTTCCTGTGAATCTGTAGTAAAATGAATTTTTTTTAGAAAATTTGGGGAATTAAAAAAAAAAAAGTTTTTGTAGTTGGCCAGTAAGCCTAGAGTTTAATGGCCTGTGGAAGTTGCTCTGGGTTTTAAGCCGGAATTCTGAGGTTATTGTCTGTGCTTTTGTTTAATCAGACCTGTGAGAGGTTGCAAGAGCTCGAGCCTAGATCCTCGTGGCTGGAGAGTGTGGTTACACACGCATGCATCACATGCTGTTTTCATATGTGTTTCCTACCAGAAATTTTTCACAAAGAAAGGTAGCCAGGATTCTATAAAAAGTCTATCAAATAGCTTTTGGCTTACTTTGGAAACCTTCTGTTTTCAGTTTTGTAAAATGCATATCACAGCTAGCACATAAAAATTGCTGCTTTTTTTGAGTTTTAATGTGAGGTTAACCCTAAAAATCAGTTGTTGAACTTGATGTTTTACCTCATCTACACTTCCATATTAATGTTATTAATATTAATATTATTAATATTGATGTGATGAAGAGATAAATATAACTCCTTTTTAAAGAAAGTTCTAGAGTCACAAGAAGACTATCAAGAAAGACCAGCTCTAGGGCCTGTTTAGACAGTTTTAGGAATCATTTTGGGAGCTGATGTGGTGGTACACGCCCATAATCCCAGCATTCAGAGCTGAGATAGGAAGATTGCTGAGAATTTGAGCCCAGCCTAGGCTGCCCAATGAGTTCTAGGCTGCCTAATGAGTTCAAAGCCAAACTGAACTGCATAGGGAGACTCTGTCTCAAACAAACATGCAAAGAAACAAACAAATATTTGGGATGCTCAGGATTGCATGACTATCAATTCACATCCCTCTGGGGTTTTGACTTTTTTTTTTTGTTACCAGAAGAGATACATGGCTTATTGCAACATTTAAAGAGCTCAAAGCTAATTCACTAGCACAAATATGTTACAGAAGACATTATATGTGTAATCTTAACTATGTAAGGGCATGGTCAAGCTTCCAGAGGTGAGAAAAGCTAGCTAGCTGTCCCAATAAAACAGGATGGTGAAATCAAAAGAGCACAGCACAATGATATCTGGGACCTTAGCTTTGGGCTTAATTTGTTTTTCAGTACTGAAGATTGAACCCAGGGCTTCCATACTGAGCTATGCCTGCCACACCCCCAAACCCTGCCCTCTTTTATCTTTTGTAACAGGGTCTTGTTCCATTGTTAAGTTATCCAGGCTGGATTTATATTTGTAGTCTCCATACCCCAGGCTTCTGGAGTGCTGGGATGACAGGCACCTGCCACTTCTCCTGGTTCTAGACTGGAGTTTTAAAGACTGAAGCAGAAGCACAGAGAGAAACAGAGGCAAGAGAACCAGAGTGCTGGTTGGAACTCTGTGACATCCAGGGTCCATTTAATTCTTCCTCCCAGCTGTGCTTCCCAAGACACCTCTATGTTGTTACATTCAGTTTCTGCTCCTTCCATATTACTTAAACTTCTGTCCTCTTGTCAAGGTACAGGATCCTTATATCTGAATAGTTTCTTCTGGGATTTATATTGTATGTTCCTTGCTACTTTGGGGTGGAGCAAATAAGCTGAAGGAAGATGATAGCTGGAAGTTGGAAGTTGAGCTCTCTCTCTCTAGATTTGTCCTAAGGTAGCATGCCTTTTGGGATATAGGAGCAGTTCCTCAGAGCAGGCATCATCCCGGCCCTGCACATTTTTCGTAGAATTGAGTCTTGGAATCTGAAGAAGACATAGTTTCGATTTCTTGCTGCGAGCGCCTGAGGACTCTGGTCTAGTATCCTGGGGAATACTTTCTCTCTTGTTTTCACTCCCTGGAGTGAAAGTCTCTTCAGAAAGATCAGCCTCCATACTGTAGAGTGTTAGGCATTGGTCTTCTGTACATACATGGCCATTTCCCCCAGGGTGGCAAGGCAGACAGAATTGCTTTTAAAGCTGAGAGGTGGTTGGTCATGGAGGAAGGCTGTTGTGTACCCTGTTGGGGACAGGAAAGGAAAACAGCATCCCCTGCTCAGACTGTGTCTGTGCATGAGCAGGAAGAGGAAGCTGCCACCTACCACTCCTGCTTCATCTTTCCACTTTCCCCTGCTTTTTCAGATTTTCTCAGAACGAGGAGGGTTTACACAGATTTGACCATAGGACTAATGGAATAGCATGTGAACTCATCGGGAGATACTTCATTTTGGCCTTTTAATTTCTATTTCTGGACCTCTTCCCCTAGAACCTGGGGCCCTTGGGGAGTCCCTGAGTGGAGAGCTCAGGCTGTTTTCCCTGGTAGAACTGTCTGTAGCAGACCATTTCTGATCACTTCTCTTTTCTCACATTAACTTCTGTCCTCAGCCCTTCTTTTAGGTCTGGTGTAAGACTGGACCTTGGTTGTGGACAGTGACACAGTTCTAACATGTTTGTCCTCTCTCTGTTACTGGGATATTCTCTCCTCACAAGTATCTGAAGGATTTAGGAGGACAGGGTGTAAGGAAACATGGTAGAGCAGTTAGTAAGTATATATATGAATTTCATGCATTAAGAAATTTCCCTGACTTATTGATCTTATGTACACAACCCAAAATTCCACAGTGTTATGTAGACTCATAGAGTTTTCATACCTTCCATTCATCTGTTCACCCATCCAGTAAATAATTATGGAGGTTTCCTATATGCATGCACTGTCTGATATATTGTGCTATATGCTGGGAAGGAGAGGAGAAGAAATATAGACAAAAGAGACAATTAGCTGACTCAAAGTGGCTATTGTCTAGGATTTTAGTGAGAGAGGGGGAAGATAGAGAGAAAGAAGAGAGAGAGAGAGAGGACAGGGTGTAAGGAAGTGTGGTAGAGCTGTTAGCAAATATATATATGTAACTTGGCTGGCATACACATTGTTGATCCTCAAGGAAAATAATGCAATTACTTCATAGCCTGTAAATGGCACCCCAAAACACATAATGACACCTTTGCAAATCAAATGCCAGGGCGCATTTCTCAAAAGGCAGTGGTTCTGTGTCTGCATCCCCTTTGGTTGTAATGGTGGTAAGCAGCCTATACTGTGTGTTAGTAACATCTCTCTTTGTGGCAATAGTGGTGTAATTGTGGACAGAAGTTAGAGCTGCATTCTATTTATAGCTTCTGCTGAGTCATTGATGTCACCTCAGCAGAGGTGAGGTCCAGAGTCAGACTTCTGTTACTCTATCAGTGAAAAACATTCTTGCTGCAGTATTCTGATGAAATAAAAAGCAATCTGTAAAGCCTTCATAGCAATTCGAAAGTTGAGCTTTATAACTGGTGTAATATTCTCACCCTTAGACCCAATATTGCAAGGTACAATTTTTATAGGTAACTAGATAAACTACCAACATGTAGGTTTTGTGTTACTGAAAAAAAAAACAAAAAACAAAAAAAAACTTCATTGGCAGTTTTCCACAGACTTAACTAGCAGTTAATCTGGAAGATATGTCAACTAACCTTCAAAAATATTTCCATTGCCGGAAGTCTTTGTACCCTCTGCGACCGACCATACCCTGGATGATACTTTCCCGCACATGTAATCTTCACGCCCATGACTCTTCTTCTAGCAGAGAAGTTGTGATCAAGGTCAGACTACTCAGGAAAGACGATAGGGTAATACTTTGAAGCAGTTATACTTTTATCAATTCGATCTGAAAAAACAATCTCTGTGGTTAAGCGTTTTGAACCTCTCATGGGTGTTCATAGCAGTTTGGTGAAATGTAATTACTGTGAACACTGGAGAATCAATTGGAGATAACAGACCAGACAGTCCTCCCTGAAATTAGTTCCAAGGAGTTACACATCAGCTATATGTTTTGGCAGAGCCTGATAACCATGTATCACTCCATACTTTGTTAAACATGTAGCATATAAAAGAGCTATCAACATCCACTTCCAGCAAGAATTGGAAGCAACTGGAGCTTTCATATACTTCTAATAGAAGTATATGTAGATTGGAAGCCACTTGGGCAGTTCTTTGGAAGTAGCATATAGTGTAGCAATACATATAGTGTAGCTACTTCTTTGGAAGTAGCATATAGTGTAGCAATCTCATTCTTAGCGATTTCCCCAAAAGAAGTGAAAATATAGAGTTCTGGTTGGGGAGTGGAGTATGTATGTGGTGGTTGCAAAACATTCAGACAGAAGGACATAGGTACTCAGGCAGAGGTACCAGTACCTGGAGGGGAATGACTAGTCTGAGGGATTGTTGTGGCTGAAGAGGCAGCCAGTCCAAGATTCAGTGTGCTGTGGTTGGGATTTTGGCCTCTATTCTGAGGATGATGAGTGGCTGCTGTAATGTTTTAAGCAGAAGGGTGGCCTAATCAGATGAGCCTTTTACATAGATCATCCTGTAGTGTGGGTGGTGTACAGAGGGAGGCAAGTACAGCTGGGGAGGGCTGTCGAGTTATCTGGGAGAATTTACGATGGGGCTGGGGTCAGGGCTGTAGCCTTGGGGATGTTTTCTTTTAATCCTTCAAATCCCTGAGAAAGCTTACAATGATTCATTTTATACAGTCATACTTCTAATGGAAACAACAATGATGAATTGCTTCGTTTTAAATGTATTACAAAATACTCTAAATGCAAAAATAATTTGTGAAGCATTAAGGCAAATTAAAGAACATAAAATATGTAAAGCCACCTTCCTATTCTACAACTAGAACATTATTATTATGATATACTTCAATCCTAGTCTATTTTATTCTATCTCTATCTATCTATCTATCATCTATCTATCTATCATCTATCTATCTATCTATCTATCTATCTATCTATCTATCTATCTATCTATCTTGTATTTAGTACAGAGTCTTCAGGGTCTCATTACAAAGATTGGACTAATAGTGATCCTCCAGTTTTCAGGCTCACAAGCGCTGGAATTATAGGCACATGCCACCACTCCCATCTCAATCACTGTCTCAGCATGCCCTAGGGCTAGGCCTGCATGGCATGCTGGGGATCTATCCCTGGCCCCTGTGTCTGCTTAAGCAGGTGCTTTAATCCACTGAGCTATCTCGCTGGCCCCCTCTATTTTATTTTAACTGAATACCAAAAGGTGGAACAGTTTGTGAAGAATACAGATTTATTTATCTCATGGCTCTTCGACTGGGAAGCCTAAGTGTAGGATATTGGCATTTGATGAAGATCTTGCTGTAGTATGATATGGCAGAGAGCACCAGCTCATGAGATAGAGCAAATATGCTGCCTGGGGTCTTATAAATCCACTAATGTGAAAGTCAAGGCCCGCCCTCGTGAGGGTCCTACCCTTCTGACCTAAACTTATCCTAAATAATTAAGATTAATGATTCTAAATAATTAGTTCCTCCCAGAGATCCAGCTGCGAAATACAGATGAATTTGAGGATAGTTTCCAATATGAATCCATGCGAAAGACACATTGAAATCACAGCACATTCGCTATGTGAGACTGTACGTTCAGGTTTAGAAAAGGAATTGCAAACTATCCTTGGAATATAGTGATATCAGGAATTTCTGACTGTAGGCACTAGGAGTGGCTGCTTCTGGGGGCTGCAGAAGACCCAGAAGAAGGTAGATTGTGTTAGAGAGTGGAGGAAAGATTCCGAGGAGAGGAAGGAGGTGGGATGGAAGATTAAAAATGTGCTAATCTTGCTATCTTGGGCCACAGTACCATAAAAAGTACAAAAACATTAAAAGCAAAGCTCTCAAGGGCCACTTAGCAACCTCGAGTCTTGGTTTTTTAAAATCAAATGTGGAATGGTAATGATGTTTGATTTAAGTGCTTTGAGTTTTGGAACAAATGAGATGAAACTACACATACACTCATCTACTGAGTACTCATATACAGCCATCTCTGTGGCTTGCCTGCTTTAGTTTCCTCTGTGATATCCAGGGGCAGTGAGCAGAAGTAGGCTGAGAAATCAACTAGATGTTTTAGACACAGGACAACAGTTGTGTCAATTCCATTTTCTAGACTTTAGCAAAGACTCTTTTTTTATATTTATATTTTAAATTTTATTGAGAAACAGTAAGACAGTTTCAAAACTGATTAATAGGTCAGTTTCAATAATTAATACATTGCATATTGTTGTCTTCTTAGTGGTCATTCATAGTACAAGATGCAGACACGATATCCTGTCCACAAATACAATTAGAACAAATCTTTTTATTCATTGAATTAAGAGAAAGTAGCTGTATATCTATCCTAATTATTTTTTTTGTATCTTTTAAAAATTTTTTTAATAGATTACAAATTGAAAATAAATTATTTACAAACATAAATGAATATAACAATAAAAATTGTCCAAAATAAAAATGAAGAATTTACAAATCAGTCATAATAGTTCTCTGTGTCAAAACCAAGAAGCTTATATTCATATAATTAGAATTCTCAAAGTAGAAAGGAGTAGGCAATAAATATTTAAAGATTTAAAATTTCTGAATTTAGTTCAACTTATAATACCACATTGCCAAGAAAAATGAACCTTTTGCACAAAAAATTTAAATAAAATCATACCAAGATACACAAAAATGAAATTGTCCAAAACTTATTATAAAGAAAATAATGGTTAAAGCATATACATAAAAATATTAGTTATGGAAGAACAAAATTAAATAGCATCTTGTTCCACATTACAAAGAAAAAGAAAAGGACCAAGTGTGTAAGAAACTAGACTAATTAAAGGACTGAAAGAAAAAGAAGATCTATCCTCTTTGAATTTTATACTTAGAAACATACTTTTGAAAACTAAAAGTAAAATATTTTCTATTTATACAAACTTGAAATATTTTAATACCTCCAGATGTAGCATATAGGAAATAACAAAGGGCATAATTCAAAAGGCATGCAAAGTTGCAGTATGCTCCTAGATGAACAATAAAGAGCTCTCGAAGTGATAGTTATGCAGGACTATATAAAATATATTAGATGAACCCTTATTCAAAAGGTCATTAAAGATTTCTATGAAACAGTACCAATCTTATGTTGGGTTATACACATATTTTTTTCATATATATGTGTGTGTATGTGCGTATAAAAGACAGGGAAGAAGTAATATAAAGTCAACAGAAAATGGAAATATACTTTTTAAAGTTTCTAATACTAGGAGAAGATAGCATACGATGTCATTTGGATAAATTATAATTCAAGGATATAGTATAAATCTTAACACAAAAATTAAGATTAAGCATTATTCAGAAAATTAAGTACTAATTAATTTAAAATTAAATGTTTCAAAACAATTGAACTAAGAAAAAGTTTTCATGGTAGTAAAGAAGTACTAAGAATAAAACATAAGATAAATACTGGAATGACAAATAAATGACCATCACTTCTGACAGTGTGGGGATAGGATATCACATAAAGTTCTAGTGTGTTGTGGACATGGATAATGACCATGACACTTACTGGTGGCCAGGTGTCACTTGTGGGACTGGGCTACAGCTATTTCCTTGAAACCCATCCTGTAGACCCATATGGAATCGTGACCCATAGGGTGCAAGAGAAGTCCATTTGTAGAGTGTGCTGATGGAAATATTTTGCTGCTGTACACAAAAGAATAACTGAAAGACTACTACTGTGTACCTCTTATTCTCCTGTGTTTAATTGTTTGCCCTATTTGGTGGGTTCTTTCCATTCTCATTCATGGGGTTGTGATCATTTTGCTCCCTCTCTACAACATCATTTAGCAGTCTGTGCAGGCTTGGCTTTGTCATCATGGAATTCTTTAGTTGTTCTTTGTCATGGAAGTATTTTATTTCTCCATTATACTTGAAAGAGAGTTTTGCAGGGTATATCAATCTGGGTTAGAATTTGTTTTCTTACAAGATTTGAAGTACTTTGCTCCATGCTCTTCTTGCCTTGATGGTTTGTGAAGAGAAGTCTGCTGTCATTCTGATGGGTTTTCCTTTAAATGTGATCTGTTTCTTTGCTTGAGCAGCTTTTAGTATGCTGTTCCTGTGCTGAATTTCTGCCATCTTGATTTTTATGCCTGGGAGTGGTTTTTATTGGGTTGATGTTATTTGGAGTCCTATATGCTTCAGTTACTGAATGTCAGATTGTTGCCCCATATTTGGGAAGGTTTCTGCTATTACTTATGCCCATATTCTTTTTGTATTATTTGTATTGACTCCTTCCTTCTCATTGATGTCTATTTGTTTCACTTTGTTCATCTCTTCATTGTTTTGCAGGTGTTGAATTATTTTTTACTGCATCCTAGTTGTTTTTTCTTTCTTTTTTTTTTTTTGTCTTTTTTGAGACAGGGTCTCACTATGCAGTTCAGGCTGGCCTTAAACTCACTTTGTAGCTCAGGCTGGTCTCGAACTCACAACAATCCTCCTGCCTCAGCCTCCCGAGTGCTGGGATTACAGGCATGTGCCACCACACCCGGCTTTGCATCCTAGTTGTTTTTAAGAGATCTTTGCTTACTTTTTCACTAGTTGCAATGGTGTCTTTAAGGTCAGAGAGTCTATTTTCACTTTCACTCAAATAGATTAGCCAGCTTGTGATTGAAGTTTTAATTTCCCATATATCTCTTTGAATCTGTTTCATACATTCTTTTTCTTTCCTATATTGCTTATTCAGGGGTTCAATCATTTTTATATTCTGCTCTATTTTTTATCAGTGTATTCTTTAGAAGCACTTGGTAGTTCTTTAACTATAGTTACCACTACTTCTTTTATTTCAGAAATTATTTCTGATCTGATCTCTTCTATACCTTTCTGAACTTATTTCTTTACTTCCAATGCTATTATTTCAGAGATTTCAGGCATGTGATTTCCAATTTCCTCTATGCTAGTATCTTCTGCATTTGTACTGGGTGGACTTGGGGCCTGAGAATGCTTTTTGTTCCTTCCCTTTGTCATTTTATATACTTTTGACCTTTGGTGTAGAGCTTAGATAGAGTTATTACCTTAGCACCAGCTCCGGACCTAGGAAGTTCAGACTCCTCAAGGTGTGTGTGGCTTGGGTCTGGCTGCTGTGCTCCACTTCTTCCTGCTGTAGCCTTGAAGGTGAACCCTTTGTGTCACTCTGGCAAGATATTCTGCTCCTGAATCAGCTGGGTGGGTGTTGCCTCTAGCCTCTTTGCAGGGAGTTCTGCTGAAGGGTTCCACGCTGGGCCTGCACTCTGGGTCTATTCAGAATCTGGAGGACAGGACAGTCTCACTCACATGCCGGGCCTGCAGTTGGGTCACTTCCTATTTTGTATACACAGATACAAAATGATCCTTCATTTATATCCCCCTTTTTCCTTAGTTTTGTCAGAGATGGGTATTCCATTACCATTTAAATATTGTAGGAGTGTGAATTCAGAAAAATGTTCCAATATAGTCTAGTAGTCCATAATAGTAGTGGGCTATCTATAGGACTGACAATGTCAGAAGTTGCTGAGTTGAGCCTTTTACAGCTCAGCCTATTAATATGGCTTTACTTTTCATATCTTGTTGTTATAGTTTTCTGCTGGATGGTTAAGATCAAGATAAAGCAAGATCTATATAACAAGAAATGTAAGTTTTGTATCTGACAAAGTCAGTCACATTCCCTCAGGATTTAGCCTGGAACCCTATACTGCAGTTTGTAGATCCTTTGTCAGTGTCAGCCATGTAGATGAGTCATGGCCATTGCTTGATCAATTTTTAGTAAAAGCTCTTGTAGACTATAGCTTGGGAAGTAAATGGCATTTGTTTTTGTGTGACCCATAATCTATGAATATTTTCTTGCATGATATTCAATTTAACTTTTAAAGTTGAGGCAATTATAAATTTAAATGTGGTCACAACGAACAGAAAAAATAGCTAAGAATAGATGTCATGAAAGTTAAAAACGTTTGTGTATTCAAGACACTATCAAAAGAGTGAAAGACACCCAAAAATGGGAGAAAATATTTTCAAATAGTATATCTGATAAAGAATTAATATCCAGGGCCGGGGAGATAGCTCAGTAGAATAACCGCTTGCCTGTCAAGCACAGGGTCTTGAGTTCAATCTCCAGTACTGCCTAAAAAAAAAAAGAATTGATATCCAGGATATATAAAAATTCTTACAAGTCAATAACAATAACAACACTACAACAACAAACCTATCAAAATATGAGTGGAATAATTAAATGCACATTTCTCCTAAGAAATACAAATGCCATAAGATGCATGACGGAAAGCATAACATAAATAGTTATAGGGGAAAAAAAATAAAATCACAGTTTAATGCCACTTCACAGTCATTAGGATGAGTATTACCAAAAAAATCAGGAAGTATGCTACTATAAAAAACAGTGTTGCAGTCCCTCAAAAACCTAATCATAGAATCACCACATGATCATGCAATTCCAGTTTTCATTCTATATCCAAAATAAACAGAAGTAGGAACTTACATAGATTATTTTTACACCACTCTTTCACAATAGGCAAATTATTCACAGTAGTTCAGGTTAGCCATTCACATTTCATTGGCATTATTCACAACAATGCATTATGCACACTAATTAGAATGATTTACAAGATAGAAATAGCTCAAACATCCACTGATGAATGAGTGGATAGATATAATATGGTATATGCATATAATGGAATATTATTCAGACTTAAAAAATGAAATCTAGACTCATCACAACCTAGTTGAACCTTATCTTATTTTAAGTGAAGTAAACCAAATACTAAAGGGCAACTATTGCCTGATTCTACTTATTTAAAGTATCTAAAACAGTTGAATTTGTACAGTCTTCAAAAGAGGCTGTGGGAGGGAGTAATAGGGAGTTATTTTTTAATAGGTAGAGTTTGATCTTAGAAGAAAGAAAAGGTCCTTAGGTTGATAAGGGTGATGGTTATAAAAATATGAATTTAGTCAATGTATCTCAATTATAAACTTAAAAATGTCTAAAATTATAAATTTTATAAATGTATACTTAGTACAGTAAAAAAGGAAGTAACACAGAGAGATCCCATGTCTCACTGCATAGACTGGGCTCAAGGTGATTGTCCTGCTTCCAGCCTCCCACGCACTGGGATTATAGGTGCACCACCATGCTCAGTCTCAATCACCTTCTGAGCAGGACCGAGAGGCAAGGCTGGCTTGGCACTATGGGGATCAAATCCTGAATCCTGGTCCCTGCTTCTGTCTAAGGAGATGCTTTAATCTGGTGAGCTATCTGGCTGGCCATATTCCATGCATTTTGTTTGGTTGACTCCATAAACAGCATCTTACTAAACTCTGTGAAACATTGTGTAACTGTCAAATGTTACTCACATTTGCTCCATTTTACATGCACTTGTTTGTGTGGGTTTTTACATTTGTAAATGACTGAAAGGTAAAATGAATATTTTAGTGACACATGAAAATGATAAAAACCTCAAATTTCAATATCCATAAATAAGCTTTAATTTGAACACAGCCACATTCACCCATTTTTGTATTGCCTATGGGTAATTTTGTGGTACAGTAAGAATAAAGTAGGTATGATAGAGATTCTACAGTCTACAAAAGCATGAAGTCTTTCTTTCCTCAATCTTTGTAGAAAATGTTTGTTGACTTCTGTTTTAGAGTGCAATTAGCTGCAAAAAAAGGCCATGATAAAAACTTCAAATTTCAGTATCTGTAAATAAAAAGGCCATGTAAAATAATGTCGGGAAAATGCCTGGATGACACAAGTACAACTTTAGCCAAATGAAAATGGTGAATACTCAAGAGTGGCATTTATGAAATTTCAGTTAAATGTTACTGGGCCTTGTTGGGAGCCTTAACTTTTTGAAAGATGCCTCTTAGCCTTTCTCACTACAGTGAATATTTAGTGTTGTGTTGTTGTTTTTGTTGGTCTGCTTTTTGTTTAGTTTTGATGTTATTATTTTCCTCCGTTTGGTCATTGTACCAGTGAATATGTTTCTGGAATGAGTAAAGAAACACACAACTGGATATAGCTTAAATTTAGAGATTTGAATTCTTTCATTACAATTTGAAAAGAAAGGATGTTCTGGAGATGATTAACTTAAGAACTCAAAAGCCGGGCGTGGTGGTGCAGGCCTATAATCCCAGCACTCGGGAGGCCGAGGCAGGAGGATTGTTGTGAGTTCAAGACCAGCCTGAGCTACAAAGTGAGCTTAAGGCTAGCCTGAACTGCATAGTGAGACCCTGTCTCAAAAAGACAAAAAAAAAAAAAAAAAAAAAGAACTCAAATATGTAACCAAGGGGGCTGGCTCTTACGAGTCTTTTGCTCGGCCCTCTTCAGCTTGTTCTCAGGTTCACCCTCTCAGCTTCCCGGTGTGGCTCTGGTGGTCCACTGAGTCCAAAAGCAGAAGGGATGAACAGGCCTGTCTTTGGCTGGTGTTCTGTTGTAACTGGATGTGATGAAAACATGTCCAAAAAAATCCCTTGCCAGATTTCCTTTCTGGGCTGCTTACATGCCCTTCTAGCTATGGTAAGGGGAATAAAGCATCATGATTGTTCTAGAAGTGTCAGGATTCAGCTCTAGATGGAATGCTTCCAAAACACACTGCTATTTGATACATGAGCAAGACTGGGGTTTTGTTGGTAAAGGAAAATGTGAGAGAATAAAGGGAGGTAACAGATAGTGTTTGCCATGGTCACAGTTTAACAACTGCTGCCTCAGATGTTTTCATTAAGCATTGATGTGTAACAGTGATGAACATACATTCTTCAGTGAGGAAACCTTAGTAATTAGAGATCTTTTCTTCATTCCTCTTCTTTCTCTCTTTTTAAAAACTGAAGCTAACATGGTCTCTTTTGAGAGGGCGTGGAGATGGAGAAACAATGCCTTTTGTTCTGAAACTTTGTTCAGTACTATGGTGTAAATGTTTGTTCTGTTCTCCTCCTCTGATCGCATCTGCTAAAAGGCTAGCCTCAAGATAATGGTGTCAAGGAGATAGGATTTTTGGGGAGATGATTAGGCCATGTGCATGGAGCCTTCAAGGATGAGATTAACGCCCTTGTAAAATGGGTACCAAAGGGCTGACTGCCTTGACCTTTTTATCACATGAAGAAACAGGAAGAAGGCACCATTGCAGTGAAATGGGAAACAGGCTCTCAGTGGACACTGAATCCTCCGGTGTCCTGATCTTGGATTTTCCAGCCTCCAGAACCATGAGAAATAAATTTTTGTTTTTTGTAGACTATCCAGTCTATGGCAGTTTGTTAGAGCAACCTAAAAGGTTTAAAACATTCAGTTTAAATTGTAAGTGCAAACATATTTATACCAACAATCAACACAGCAACAGATGTTTTTTGAGTATGTACTGTGGGCCAGGTTCTGGGGAATGTTTATTCTTGGACTTGCATTCCATCAAGCAAATTCAGTGTATTACTCCATAACATGCTTCTTTAATATTTCCTTCCATCTGACTCTCTCTTTCTCTATCTGTCTCTCTCTGTGTCTCTATCTCTGTCTGTCTGTCTGTCTGTCTGTCTCTCTCTCTCTCTCTCATGGTACTGGGGATTGAACTTAGGACATTGCACTTGCCAGGCAGGAGCTTATACACGTGACTCTTTTTGAATGTTAACTTTTCTTCTTTAGATGTACAACTCTGCAGAACTTATGAGCAGAAATAAAGCACTAAGATCAATTTGGTACATCTAGAATCTCAAACTTTCCACAATCAGCTCACTCTTTCTTTTTAAGAACATAAGAAAGAGCCTAAGAAAGATATCGCTGATTGAAATAGAGAAAAAGGACTAGTGCTACCCATGCGAGGGTTTTAGCAGAGTGAAGTTGGGGGGAAGCAACAGGAGGGAAGTCTGAGTGCTGCACACTTCTAGAAGCAGGGGAGTAGGGGGAAAGCTCATTAGAACTGGAAATTCTGGGGTAATGATAAAATTTTATTCCTACTGTGATACTTAGTTACGCTTCTATCATTGCTGGGACAAATACCTGACACTCAAATTAGGGAAGGAAAGGTTTATTTAGCTCACAGTTACTGGAGGTTTCAGTCCATATTCAGCTGGGTCCAAGGCAGTGTCATGTCATTGCAGAAAGCAACTTTTCTTGGTGGAGGCAAAGAACAAGAGCAAAGGGAAGAGCCGGGCATGGTGGCACATGCCTGTAATCCCAGCATTAGGAAGGCTGAGGCAGGAGGATTGTTGTGAATTTGAGGCCAGCCTGAGCTACAAAGTGAGCTCAGGGCCAGCTTGAACTGCATAGTGAGACCCTATCTCAAAAAGACAAAAAAAAAAAAAAAAAAAAAAAAAAAAAAAAAAAAAAAAAAAAAAAAAAAAAAAAAAAAAAAAAAAAAAAGAGCAAAGGGAGGAGTAGCAGCAGCTCAAGCAGTTAGCTTCCCTTGCCAGGTCACATTGTGATGCAAATTACCTGCCCCAGGGCAGGTGCAGCAGCGACACCCAAAGCAATCAATCACAAACTCCAGAAGCCTACCCCAAGACTGCAGGAGGCTTTGGGGGGGGACACTTGTACACAAAACATAACAGATGTGAACCTGAAATCTTGAAGAATAAGAAATTTGAGGGAGTGGTTGTTAAGGTCAGGTCTGTCCTGTGGTGAGCTGGGGTGACCAGAGTTGACCCCAGAGAGCCTTCTCCCTGCTAGGCAGGTGCTTCCGCTGCTTCAGCCTCCCCAGGCAGATCAATTCTGGCCTGCCTCTCCAGGAGGTCTAGTGCTCCCACAGAGACAGCCCAAGGCTTGAAGAGGTCCACCTCTTTCCCCAGTCAGGCCTCTTTGCTGTCTAAGTTAGCTGTGATGCCTTTCACAGGGCCAGGCTGCCTTCACACTCTCTGCCAGGCCCCTGAGAAGCTGGCATTAGTCTGTCCCTGAGAACATGGTGCTGCACAATCAGGAAGCGCTTTTAGGGCCTTCTTAGACTGAGTGGTGGGGACAGACAGGTTGGCCCAAAGCCTGGGCATGGCAAGGATGGGCGGCCAGCGCCATTAGTGTTCTCTGAAGCTAGGGGACAGAGTGCTAGGATGATGGGAAGGGCATCTGTACCACCTTTGCAAACTAACAGAGGCACGAATGTGCGGAAGGAAAGTGGGAAGGAAAGCGAGCGTGCGTCACCCTGTGTGTCCACCTCCAGAAACTTAGATTTGGGCTGGTAAGGAATGCTTTTGTTTTGCTGCTTAGCATGCACCTATGCTAAAAGTACAACTAGAATTTTTTGAAAGAATGTTTTATCAATTCATATCTGCAATTCTTTCTTGAGAAAGGATATATAAAATGGAGCAGCATAACACCAATAATAATTAGACATAAGGATGAAATCCAACATAAAGCGGATGTTTTATGTTGGATTTCAGGAATGTGACAGTGCCACTTTTACTAAGCATATCCCAGCTGCAGATTTAACTGAGGGCTTCCCGACAGCCGATTTGAAATAGCAACTGTGGCTGTTTAGGCGGTTCACACTGTTGATAAGCTAGAAAGGGCAATGGCCCCAAATCAAGTATAACTGTTCCTGGAATTGAGATCAGAAAAATTCTTTGGCGAGTCTTCCAGAAAGAGCACAAAATGTTGAACGAAATACTCAGTTATCTCCCCAGAGGAGCCCCAGTGTTAAGCTCTTTCTTACTATTTTTTTGGGGGATGGGTGGATACCAGGAATAGAACCCAGGACTTTGTGCTTGCCAGGCAGACACTGCCACTGAGCTCTATCCCAGCTCTAGGCTCTTTCCGATGGTGTTCTGCAGCAACATGTTCTCTTTGGGAGGGTGGGTGCTGGTAGTGGCTTCTTTGAAACTTCAATGTCTGTTTATAACTTTGAAAAGCCACACTTAATGAAAGTTTAGAACACTTTACTGTCTTAATGAGAAATATATCTATGTGAAGGGAGATATGTCCCACTAATAATTTTTTTTTTTTTTTTTTTTTTTTTTGCGGTACCGGGGATTGAACTCAGATCCCTGAGCTTGCCAGGCAAGCGCTTATTCCACTGAGCTATCTCCCCGAGAAATATATCTATATGGCTATATACTTCAGTCTGCCTGCTAGAAATCCTAGCAGCAAATCCTGACTTTGAAGCCCTAATGTTACCATTTTTGTACTTTATCAGTATATGCATACACACATACACACACACACACACTTTTGTCTCAATTTTTATTCCATACTTTGGTCAAGTTAAGGAAAACTTATAACATCTGTTTTTAAAGTGAAAAATCCATGAAACAAAATGAGGAATTGAGGCCTGGCAATAAATTGTAATTAAAAACTATTCATTCTCCTACTGCGGTGGCGCCAGATTTCGGGGGAGTCCAATTTTGGGCACTCTCTCAGGAAGAGGATGTCAAATCATTAATGTAAAAATTGGTATGAAAATAAATACACAGAAAAGAAATCACAAGCTCCTGGAGCAGAGGTAGGGGTGTGGTGGGGGAGGCAGCCCTTGCCTGGCATGTGAGAGACCCTGGTGCTACACCCACCACCCTCCCCCAACAATCACTGGAGCCACGGAGATTCATGTCCCGTGTTCTTCTGACATTAGGCAATTTATCAGAAATGCTTAAATAGTGATGATTCCAGAATGTAATGCTCACCTCCCCCTTTCCCACTGACTGTTAACTCCCAGAAGTCACAGAGGCTGATGTAAGGGGTCCCAAAGAGTAACTTCATTAATTCCCTGCTTGGTGGACAGTTTCTGCAACTCTCATTACTAAGTCTATCTCACCTTGAAGACTAGGCCACTATTTTTCTTTGAACTGCTACTGGCAAGACCCCAAATAAATCAAAGCTTTTCTTTGGAAATGACTTCCATCTGGAAGAAATAATAGCTCTCAGCTTCATTGTCACATGTAAAATGATGGCTTTTCCTTACCATGTCAGCTAAATATGGGTCTCTTTGGCTGTTGTTCAAGAGGATTTCTAGAGAAGTGTTTTGAGGACAGATGGGAAGACCATGAGATTTTCTGTGCTCTGTGAGGAAAATAACAAGTTTAAACACATTTTAAAAAATGTGTTTTCTGTGCTATCTTGCCCTCTATTGAAATCCATTTTATTTTTATTTCTTACATGAAGAGCTACATCCAGGTTTTCATTGACAAGCTATGTGATTCTGACTTTAATTTTGTGAACAATTAGTTGTAAGAAAAATCAGATGGAAAAGTCATCTCCATCTGAAAAAAATCTTGATTATGAGCTGGAGAAAAATTAGGCATGGGATCTTTCTGTTTTCAAATGAAATCTCACATGTGTGGATTTTGCCTTGGGGGTGTTCCTTTATTTTTTGTAATTTACTTTGGGATCTGAGCAGTGTTAGCATCTTTACCATACAATAGGTTTCTTGTAGTGAGAGGAAAGAGTCCTGGGTCCAGTTTAACTGAAGGGACCCAAGGGTCTATGAGGAATGTTCAACACTGAGTATAAATAGATTTTTGAAAAGTAAAAAGTAGGTTAGCACAAGAAGATGCCCGTGTGTGCCATGGGGCCAGTAGCACCAAGCTCCTGGCAGCTGCTTCAGGGCAGTGGTTTCCTCTGGGGAATCGGGTTGGTGCGGGTGGGAAGCACAGCTGGGACCCTTGGGGCTCACTGCTTGGCCCCTGCCTACCCATGTCCATCTCTGCTCATGAGGCCACAGAGATTCAAATGCAGATGCATGAAGCAGATCTACAAATGCATTTCTATAGGAAATGATAGGAAGGAAATGGGGAGCAAAACATAAGCAAGACATAGAAGGAAGCAAAGGAAAGAAATACAAACTCAAATCCAAGGCAGTGAGAAGAAACCATGAAGGAAAATGACAATGGATGTCACACTGGAAGAAGAATTTTTATGATGGAGTTGGGAAGCCACTGAAGGGACGAATTTATGTCTGTCTCCAGCGGCTGCCTATGATGTGGACCTCAGTCACCCGACCCTTGGACTGAAGCAGCTCGGGACAACCAGCCAGTTACATTTGGATGCGTATCAAAGCCACAGGACTCTTGTTTTTACGGATGTTCCTATTGTGCTTGTACATCCTTCTCTTTATCTTCCATCAGTCATTAACCCCTGTTATTTTTCCTCAGTGTTACAATAAAAATTTCCTACAGAGAAATTTTACTTGGTTTGTAATAAGCTGGCACGTTTACTCTATCTATGCGTTTGCACATGACTTGCCTTCTTTGTTGTTGTTGAGGTGTGTTTTTGTTTTTGTTTGTTTTGAGACAGGATTTTACTCTGTAGTGCAGGCTGGTTTTGAACTCACTGTGGAGGCCAGGCTGACCTTGAACTCCTGGCAATCCTCCAGCCTTCACCTCCCAAGAACTGGGATCCCAGGGTTATACCCCTGGCCTCACTTGGTCTTCTTTGGAAGCTGGATTCAGAGCTATTTGAAACTATGCCTCTCAAATTGCAATTTCTAAGACCTAAGTAAAGTTCTCTTTTACATTTCTGAATTTGAGTTGCTCAACAAATGATATATTGTTTTGAGTCATATAATGCAATAAACTCTCAATGACTCAGAATATTCTTAAAGAAGTTTTATTTGGATAAAATTGTGAAGTACACATTAATTTTTAACAGTAAATCTAAGTTGATTGGTTTAAGGCATAGTCCTTAACAATTAAACAGTTAGAAAGCATTAGAAATCCACCTGGGATTGCTTAAATTCCTAAAGAAAAAGTATAATTGAGCCAAGTAATTGTTTTTATCTAAGTAGATGGTGCTAAAATTATTGTCAGAAGTTTTGACATGATTTTAGCATTTGTTTTGAAAATATTACTTTTCAAAATCTTGTACTGATGGATTATGACTTGCTTCTAAAATTGTTCTATACACTGTCAAGGTAAGAAGGGACAGTCTCATTTCATAATGTAATAATTATTCTCATTTATCTTATATTTCTTATTTATCAGAATGTGTACTGAATTTGTATTTATTTGATATTAATTTGTTTTGAGTTGTAATCTGTAAAACTTTTTATACTTTTTAATTAATTTTATTGAGAAAGAAATAGCAATGAGAGTTTCAAAACAGGTTAGTAGGACAGTTACAATAATTAATATGTTGCATATTTTTGTCTTTGTAGTAGTTATTTAGAGTACAAGATGCAGAAATGATATCTTGTCTAAATACTATTAGTACAAATCTTTCTTCTCATTGAACTAAGACAAGGTAGCTGTATATCTATCCTAATATACATTAGGATATACAAATATATATATACACATACGAATATATATATATATATGTATATATATATATTTTTTACTACATAATGATCTTTCACTTATACCCCCCCCCTTTTTTTTAGTTTTGTCAGAGATGGGTATTCCATTGCTATTCAAAAGCTGAACATAAAGTAAGTCTACGTGCCTTCTAAGACATTGTACTGTGCTCTAAGTATATTATCCCATCAACCCACACTACTGTCTGTGTGGTAATTACTCTTATCATATGGATGGGGAAGTGGACAAGGAAACTGAAGCACTGCATTGTGTATATTTGCCCCAAACACAAAGAAATAGGGCCAGTATTGGAAGCCATGTCAGCTTCATTAGATCTCTGCACCTTCCACTTTGTCTTACTCCAGATGGCCTGAGTGCCTGGAGCCCCCACCCCAATTCTTCCCATCGTTCAAGGCCTGCTTATAATAACAATAACAATAATTATTGATTGCTAACCAGGTGTCAGGCACTGATGGATACTGTCTTCATTAATCCTCACATCAGCCTTGGGAGATACATACTATTATTATTCCCATTTAACAGAAATGAAACAGAATGCTATACAACTAGTAGGCCATGGCCACCTGGGTGTCATCTAATGCTCTGGCCTTCCAACTGGGTCCACCCACTCAACACTGTTCTCTCTGATCCCACTGGCTTGGGCAGATTTTTTGTTTTCTAGGGATAGAGCTAGCACTGCTCATTGCAAAGTATCTGCTTGCAAAGGGTCCTGTGTTGTTCTCTGGCAGTTTAGCATTCTAGATTATTCTGTTTTAACTTTGTTCTCTGGTCCTGGAAAGCAAAGGATCTAGTTTTATTTTTTTGGTATTAGGAATCAAACTCACAAACTCATGCTTGCCTCTGAGTTATATCTCTGGCTCAGGTATCTACTTTTAACAGTCATAAGGCAGTTGAAGAAGACCTAATGAGACCTTATACAATAGAACAAAAAGGAGACTAATAGAAACGAAGGTCTTTAAACTTCTTTTTTAAAAATCTTGTCTAGAATTAAATCATCAACATATTTAATTTTTGAAAAATCAAATGTATGTGTATTGGAAGCAATCAAGGATAAAAAAAAAAAAAAAAAAAAAGACAAGTTAGTGCAGAGATTCTGTGTGCTGAGGTTTTTCCAGGACTCTCTCCTCAGGGAGGTGCGCACCAGGCTTGTGACCTTCAGTGGGCTAGGGTTAGATTAGGGTTAGCCTTAGGGTTAGATTAGGGTTAGCCTGAGGATTAGCTTTAGGATTAGTGTGAGGGTTTAGATCAGCCTTAGGGTTATGGCTATGGTTAGCCTTATGGTCAGGCTTCTCAGGATGTCTATACCTCTGAGTCCTGCTCTACTGATACGTGGCACATTTCTTCTTTTTTTTCTTTTAAAAATATAATACACTCTGTAGACACCTGCTATTTTACCTGTTGTTCAACTGAGGACATGAACCTAGGTTCAAACACTGGACAAAAATCTGATTATCTGATTATATCTTGCTTGTGGGAGATTGAAAGGTTCCTAAAATTAAGAGTCAGCTGCCCCCCATGCAGAGTGGCTGTTCCTTATCCTGTTTAGATCAGTGCACCCACAGGGACAGGATTAGTTGGATTGAGGGAGGATTAAGTGCAATTTGCAAGTATTTGTGTCTGGAACCCCAAGCACGGTTAGAGATTTGTTTTGAAACTCTTCTCTTAGAGAGGGACAGAGATCTGAAGCTCAAGACTAGTCCTCCCTCCCCCACCTCGCTGGGGTTAGGAAAACTAAGCACTAGAAGGGCAGAGAGACTTTCTAGGGAAAGCCCTGGCCCTATTTCGACCTTTGGGGCCACCTGGTGATCTCTGTGAAACCATCTTTGCCTTCCTGTGAGTCAGATTTGGTTTCTCAGAAGAATTGCTTTCTGGCTCCCTGCAGCAACTCTCACAAAAAATTATTCACTACTTCAGGGGCACATTGTCAGGCACTTTGTCAGCTCTCCTTCCCTGATGAACCCTTCTCTCAGCCTCAGGGACCCCCACCCACCCATTTCGAGAGTTGGAGGAACAGGCCCAATCCTGTGGCTTCTCTGCCCTAAAAGCCTTCCCATGGGTCAAGCCTCAGCCCCAGGGGCCCTTTCCTTCAGGAAATCCTGCCTGAGCCATCTGTCCCCGATTCTCACTCCATCTGGCCCTGTAGCTCATCCTCCCTTGCCCCATAGAGCTGGTACAGCACCCTGCTGATCTACCTACTCGTCTGCACGTTCCTCAACACTGGCAGCTCCTAAAGAATAAGATCTGGATTTAATTCATTTTTGCACTCTCAGAGAATAACTGATCAGCATGGGAATTTCTGCTTTCCCACTTCCTTATATAGTCCCTAACTTTATTTTGCTTTAAATCATGTATGTTTTCAAGTAAAGGAAAAACATAAAGAAGAGTATAATTACTATTCATTTATCCAGTTACCTAAATAATTGCTAATCCCTTATCAAATCTGCTTTATTTATTCTTTTGTTCATTTGGTTTTTGTTTTGAGACAGGATCTAACTAAGTTCTCAGGCTGGTTTCAAACTTCTGATCCTACCTCTAGTCTCCAGAACAGCTCAGATGACAGCCAGCCATCTGCCACTGTACCCAGAAATTCACCTGTTATTTTTGCCTGGATAGTTCAAAGTGAATTCCATGTATGATAGTTCACCTCTAAATACTCATGTGTGCATCACTAAAAATAAGGATGCTTTCCCACGGAGCTACACTATAGCTGCATCATTCTCACAGTAAGACAGGATCTTTTACAACTGGTTGACTCAAAACAGAATCTTCTCCTCAAGGGACACACATTTCTGTAGCTGCTTTTGTCTCCCGGTTCCCTTGCCCTTTTTCGTACATTACTGATTTGCTGAAGAATCAGACCAGCTCTGTGGAAGCCTCCATTTCTGTGGAGTGGTTTGATTTCCCCTGACTTCTGAGGTGGGGCTGAGCTGCAGGAGTCACCACACTCTTTGTCTTTATCACCCAAGGGTAAATCCCCAGGGAGCTCATTCAAGACTAAAGAGGCACTGCTCAGTGGCCTCTCAGCTGTTCCCTTTTCTGCCCTTGTGGGGACTGAAGTGAAATTGCCAGTAAAGGAATTCACTGAAAAGAAAGATGTGTGTTATTATCTGTTTCTTTTTTTTTTTTTTTTTGTAAAAATCTTTTTATTTTATGTCTTGTTCTCAAGTAAATATTTTGAAGATAATATACAATGCCTTAACTATCGTGGTTGTCATGGTTTGATTATGAAAGGTTATTACTTCACAAAATAAAAAAAAAATTGAAAAAGTGGCACTGACATAGGATTCTCTAGCTGTTGGTAACGACTCCACAAAGTCCTTGCTGCCATTAGCAGAAGGTGGGGAGAAAGCTTTTGCATGTGAGGCTCTGAGGCTTCATTGTGGGTAAAAACCACTATTTTTCAAAATAAAATTAAATTGCTCTCCTCCTAATTTCATAAATCCAATAAGCCTCTTTAATTCATCCTAGAAAAACAATCTATTTTCCAAGTGATGTAAGGTTCAGCAGTTCCACCCCCACCTTCTGGCTCTGAACAGATAGATAGTCTCCAGGCAGAAAAATGCTGATAGCTCTTCCTGACAGAAAAAAAAAAATTTTTTTTCATTGTTTTGACTAAGAAATGTGAGGTGGTCCAGGTGTGGTGGTTCACATCTGTAATCCTAGCACTGAGGAGGCTGAGTCAGGAGGGCCCCTAAGAGTCCAACCCAGGCTACATCTTGAGCCTGAGGTCAGCCATGGGTAATGTGGGGAGACTCTGTCCCCAACAAAGCACTAGGAGGGAATGGGCCACAGTCTCTGGGCTGAGATGTACCAGCAACTCTCAGCGAGGAGCAGTGGATCCATGCTTGACCGAGTGAGTTGGGTGAGGTGGGGGCCGGGCAGGGGAATAGAGGTGAGAGGGAGCTTCAAACAGAGGGCAGGCCTCAGCCCAAGCTGGTCGCAGAACACGAGCTTTCCATGCATGAGGAGGGCCGGAGCCGTGCCAGCAAGGACTGAGAGCTGAGAACTCTCAAGGGATGGTTTCTGCCATGGAGATCTGACTGTTGTCTTTGGCTCACTGGATTTCTATTTGTGAATATTATTATTTTACAAGAAAAAACTCTGTGACAGCTATATTTCTAAGGGCGCAGATCACATTTTATTCTTTGGGAACATGACAGGCAATAAATGGTAGAGAAGAGATGACTTTATACTTTTAACTAAATTCTCAATTTATGAGTCTATTAAATCTTTTTATTTTTTGTCCCCTTTTCACAATAATTCTGCTTCCTGTTTTTCTTCTCAGTCGGGTGTTCCCTCTCCTTCTGTCCCTCGCCCACACTTTTCCCTAGTTTCATTTCAGTGGCTGGCTAAATCAGTGTTACTTAGTTTTGAAATAGTCACTGTGGAAGTTTGTTAAATCTGTGTAAGCTTTCCTGAAGTGGATCTATGCCTTTTTTTTTTTTTGCAATAACTTAGAATGTGTGTGTGTGTGTGTGTGTGTGTGTGTGTGTGTGTGTGTAGGTACACTGTTGACAATTAAGGTGACTTCTCAAGGACTTGCCTATTGTGCTGTGCAAAAGCCTAGGTTTTTTGACCAATAACCTACCCACCATTTTATGTGGGTGTTAGGAAAAGCAGGTGGCAGAGAACAGCAAGGACATCCAAAACTATGCTCTTGAAAACTACTCTTCACTGAGCACCTCCCCAACACATATTCTGGGCTGGGTGCAGGTTGCCTGTGCATGAAGAGGCATCCATAGCCCAGATCTGCAGTGAGGCTGAACTTTGTAGAACCACGCTGGAAACCCGGGCATCTGGGACTCACCTTGGGCTCTCAGGAGCACATTAGGAAGCCCAGGAAGTCTTAGGAAATAGCCACTTGGGTCCACATATTGTTAGTGATTGATTGAAATCAGTGGATGTAGTCATCAGTATAAAAGATCATGAAGCAGATACAGAATTAAAATGCACAAAGGAGTACGTACCTTAATCCTAGCACTCTGGGAGGTGGAGGGCTGAGGCAAGAGGAGTGCAAGTTGCAGCCCAGCCTGGGCAACTTAAGGTCCTAGCAAGGCTGTCATACAGACACACACACACACACACACACACACACACACACACACA